>JASANC010002670.1:0-10015 GCA_030248135.1 Theristus sp. LFF4_11 | reverse complement strand
CGCTTTGAAGTCTCTAATTTTTTGTTTCTGCACAGGTTTGCAGAATTTCGCACATGCTGTGATTTCACACTAAGCTGAAGAGGACAAGTGAAAAACGCTTTGAAGGTTTTTAGGTTTTTCATTAAAACAAACGCGGCGCAAAAATATAACTCTTATGTACTTGTATCCGTGTGCCACATCAGAAACTTGAAAATAGTTGTGAAGCAAAAAAGTTTCTCACTGCTTACACAAAGCCATATTCCTCCTTTTATATGCGTCCTCCGCATTTTTAGATAATTCTAAAATGCTCTCACTGGCGTGTGCTGAGGTGTTTAGAGCTGAAAATTGGAACACTATTAGAAAACAGTTGGAGGTTTTTCTGACTATTTTTTTTCACGGTATGTTGCCTCTATCACTCACTACAGCAGAATATCTGAAAAACATGAAAAATCGACAAATGTGGTGAAATGCAGAGGGTTAATTTAGCTGTAACAAAGACTAAATGATGAACGTTGGTGACAACCTGAGTGTTCACAACTCAAAAAAAGATGAAAAAACAATATGCACACACAGTAGCTTGGAAATGCCGAATGCTGAATTGCATTTAAACAGTCATTGATCAACCTGATGTTTCACTTCCAGTCTGAGCGTGCGTGAGCGGTTCTGCCCAGAACAGATGCGAATTTATCTTTCCAGGTGCAAACTGTTTTTCTTTTTTTAATTCACACAATTTGCCACTCTGATACAATATTTTTCACCATAGCAGACTGGTTATTTTCTGCAGTGAAAGATGCAATTCCATTTTCAGTCGTTGCTGCCATCATGGTTAAGTGGACGGCAGAGAAGCGAGTCTGGTGTGCCAATTGGTCGAAACATGCGAATAACTTTTCCATAGTGGTTCGGCAATTCGGAAGTCGGAATTAGTTCGGAAGTCCGTTTATGAGCAATGATAAACAGTGAGATTATGAATGAACGTTGTTTTTCGTCAAAAATCGCTATTTTTTGAAAATTGCACTGTAAAAAATGAACAGAAACGAGTAAACCAAGCAAAATTTGATCACAAAAAATTCTCAAAGTGTTCTAACAGTGTTCCAAGTTTTAAGCCATGAGGTTCTTGTTTCAGCTAAATCAACCCTCTTTATTTCACCACATTTGTCGATTTTTCATGTTTTTCAGATATTCTGCTGTAGTGAGTGATAGGGGCAACATACCGTGAAAAAAAATAGTCAGAAAAACCTCCAACTGTTTTCTAATAGTGTTCCAATTTTCAGCTCTAAACACCTCAGCACACGCCAGTGAGAGCATTTTAGAATGATTGGAACCTTTTTTTGGTTCACCCTGTACATTGTGAATTTGATGTAAACTTACCAAGAAAAACAAAGCCACAAGAGCTGATGTTCTGAATTTGTATTACAAAGAATAATGTGGCAAAAATACAGTACATCTGTAGGCCTTCGGATGCTTGTCTATGGTTTTGAATTTGGAAGACAAAAGAATGCGGTTTCAATTAGTTTTTTCTGTTATTTATACGAACACACTCTACATGCACCAAAAATATTGAAATGTCAAACTCTACATAATGCCTGGTTGATTCGGTTGCGCGTTTCACCATCTGGTGTACCTTTTATTACTTCTCTTGCGTTGACCTTTCATTGTGGAACGTGATACAGCAGTTTTTTTTCAAAACTCAAATGCATGAAATTCAACGTAGGTGGTTCGCGCATTCGTTCTGTGAAAACAATCAGGCTGAGCGCGACAAATCAGTGATAAATGGTGGTCCTTGCAGTGAAAACTGTTACGTATTCCGTTGCGAACATCATTTTGAGAAAAGTCAGTCAGTCAGTTTTATTCTGCAGTGCGCTGCATGATACCAGAGAAGTTTAGACACCATGAGTAGGCAAGTCAAAACACAACAGAAACCAAAAACCACAGAAACCACAACAAAAAGTTTAATTCGAATTTTTTTCATTTTCGCTTTTCAAAAAAACGCCTTTCTTTTTATCTACGTCACATGCGCAACATTTTTTTCTGGTCTGTTAATTAATAATCTAGAACTTTGATGCATCTGGATTCTGGACAAATCGCTCTCTGTTTTTTTATATACAATTTATTTCTTGTGCGAAAATGTCAAATTCATGCAACCTAACAAGCTTCAAAAATCAAACGCGCTGTGTTTGATACTATTATACACTATTATACTATTATACACATACCTATTATACCAAGTTTTATTACAACTTAAAACATGTTTATGTATGTCATTCATCCGCTGTAAACTACCCGTTTGATCCGCGCCTAAGACCTGGAACAAAAACCGAACTCGGTTTGGTTGTTTAACTGTTTAAGCTCGTGGTTTGACAGAAACATAACCAGCCCATAACCTGTGCCTACGGCACGGTTAGCTGTTAAATAAAATTTTTAAAGTTTTGACTTGGTCACTTCTTAAATGTTATCAGTTCAGTTCATCCGTCATTTTTAAGATAAACAAAAAATATATTGCTTCAAAACCTCCTCAGCACAACTGTTTTTTCAAGCAGTATGTGCTTTTCATAATGCAAGCCCAAAGGAACACACACAAATACAAGTTTATCAATACACACAAATACGGTGTAACAGCAACAACCAAAAAGACAATAAAAATTATCCGTCGACTATAATTGTGGCGTTTGAGCTTTCTTGTTCTTCCATCATTCTGAGACTTCACACGATGAGCAAATGCAAATGTTGCAATTCAACCAATGAAAATCGTATCGAAACCTTTTTCCAAACATTTTGGCCAAATGCTCCATCTCTTGTTGGTACCGGTGTCTGGTGGACAGACATTTTTCTGTTTGGACTTACCACCGGTGGTAGCCACAAGAGACGCGGAGCGTTTGGCCGAAAAAAGCGCAGTTTTCAGTGCATTATTACTGTGCATTATACGAACGCGTCGAAATTAACAGACGTCATTTGCTTTTGAAAAAAAATCCCGATCGTCATCAAATGGGCATTAAATTTTCAGTTTACTTTACGCTCCATGTGCAATGTTTTTAGCGTAAAGAAATGATCCGAAACTGAATGGCCGGAATTACTGCTGATGTTCTATTGATGCAGACGACGTCATTTCAAGATATATGCGACATGTTCAAAAACAAAAACAAAACAAAAACGAACAATAATAAGATCAGTGGAACTCTAAATTATAGGGAATCAGCTGTAATCACGTGATGCATGCTTTCTGTGAAAACCAAACTACTCCGGCTCCGGCATCACAGCAATGCCTGTACAGAAAGCATATGCATCACGTGATTACCAACCAATCAGCTGATTGCGTATAATTTAGAGGTCGACTGTACGTACGGTGGCGTGTGTTATTTTTGTTTTTGCGTGCTGCAGTGGACACTGTGTATTGCTGGTTCGAAAAATCAAAAATACTTGCTTATGTGCATGGTAATAACGCAAAAAATACGCATCCAACACGCGCGATATGCAGGGGTTTCCAAATTTTTGGTCGCCACTGTAGATTGATAATCTGAGCGTTCCTGAGGCCACCAAAACGCATATTGCACCGGAATATTACATCAGCCGATTATTGCCCACAGTTGAACGCTAAATTTATGAGAGTCCGCTGGTTCGTTGGTGATCACGTGATGCATGCTTTCTGTGCAGGCGCATTGGAGCGGAGTACTCCTGTACAGAAACAATGCATGCACGTGACCACCACCCAGTCAGCTGATTCCCAATAATTTCGAGTTCGACTGTATAATTTCGAGTGCCACTGAGTGTCCTCAATCGTCACAGTGCAGCTTCTCCAGTTGCGCGTACGTGTCGATGCCGACGGCTTCGTCCGACGGTACCTCCCAGACGGCCGTCGTGGCGCTCGTCTGCGTGCAGCGCATCGTCACGCCCGCCTCGCCCGAATCGATCGTGTACTCGTCGAGGAAGTAGATGTCAATCTCGTCGCAGTCGCCGTCGTTCTCGCCGTCGTGACACGAGGAGCTCGCGAGCACGGTAGTCGTGCCCGGCGGTTGCGGTTTCAACAGCACGTGCAGGAGGTCCAGTCTGAATGCGCACTCCTCGTCGTCCGTAGTCAGCTGCGGCGACAATAGCAGACAGTCTGCAGGGAGTTTTGCTACTTTTAAATTTCTGAATTTCGGAATTTTTTTTTTGTTTAGACAGCATTTCTGAGTTTTATTGCGATCTGACTGTATACATATTTCTTGTGAATTTCTTTCGTACTCAGACTGCATTTATCAGAGCTTTACTCAGATCTGACTGTATTTCTTGAGAAATGTTTTTTTGCGACATTGTTGCTGGCATTGTGCAATCTTTATTTACTGAAGCAGATAGTGTGCGGGCGGACTCTTGACTTTTCACTGTTATCGTTTCAGGAAGACCGGAGGCACAAAAGTTTCACGCCCTGAGGAAAAACCGCACAACCGAACCAAACCCGTAAAACGTCAGCACACGGCGAAGTGTCTGCCGCAAACTGTCCAGATAATTTTGAATTCCGCGAAACATTTACCTATCGCCGTGTGCAAACGCATTGAGCCCCGGAACCAAAATAAAAGATAATACTGTGTTGCAAAATGTTCTTTTTCATAAAGACGGCACCTTGTTTCTGCAAACATCAGTCAGACCTGACAAAATAAAATTTTTCGCTGATAAAGTTTTGCGACTTAAAAGCGATTTGTGTACAAGCAGGTGAACTCAGAGCACATGTACCGTGCACCAACGTTTAGGTTTTTGTTAAAAAATGTTTGATATGTTATAAAAAACGTGCTGAAACGTTCATCTTAATTTCATCTCTCATCATCTGAAACTGCATCCACGAATTCTGGATCTGGAACCACCACGCATACCACTTGGCATCATAATAAAGTTGACTTTGACATAATATAAAACTCACACGGAAGACACTGCGCCTGGTGAAAGTTCTCCACGTCCCACTGTCCGTTGCTGCAGTGCACAATCATTTCATTCAATGGCTGTCTCACTCCATTCACGACCAGATAAGTGGTGGTCGAAGTGCAGCCGATTCGCACGATCTCGCCGTGTGCCACCGCGTGCCCGATGTTCTCAGAGTACACGAATACATCCAGGCCGCCTTCATTTATAAACACCGGACACGATCCTGGGGGTTTTAATAATATTTTTTCATTGATTTTAAGTACCGCACAATGACTTTTGTGTATCTCCACATGAGCATCAATAAATCAGAGCTGACGATTAATGCCGTAAAGTCGTGCATATAAGGCAGTGGAAACTTTGACGGTGAATCGACAGCTGAAAGTTGAAGCTCAGTGGTCTGTACTATGAAGATCCGAACAGAAAATACGTTTTGAATTTTTTTATAAGAGCAGCCTATTGACCCGAGCGTATGTGGCTTAATCAATGCCAAGCCTTTTTGGTGAAGTGGCATTGACTTGGAAAGAAAAAAAAACAGTAACGTTTACTGAATAATAACCCTGAAGAAAATTTACCTTGTGCTGCCGTGAAGCCGCCTACAATACAATATTTTTTTAATGTATTTAAATAAATAAAAAATGCGAAGTTTATGATTTTGCTATTTTTACCCGTTTACCCTAACCGAAGGCAAGCCTTTTTGTAAGTGAAGTAAAATTGAATAAAAATATTAAAACTAACGGTTTTTTTCATTTACCCGTTTTAAAAAGCTAATGCTTTTTTACCCGTTTACCTAAGCCAAGCCTTTTTTGTAAAGTGAAAATGCGAAGTTTATGATTTTGCTATTTTTACCCGTTCACCCTAACCTAAGTCAAGCCTTTTTGTATGTGAAGTAAGATTGAATAAAAAACATAAAAATTAACGTTTTTTTCAATTACCCGATTTAAAAAGCTAATGCTTCTTTTACCCGTTTAGCTAAGCCAAGCCTTTTTTGCAAAGTGAAAATGCGAAGTTAATGATTTTGCTATTTTTACCCGTTCACCCTAACCTAAGTCAAGCCTTTTTGTAAGTTAAGTAAGATTGAATAAAAAATATAAAAATTAACGTTTTTTCATCAAAAAATACCCGTTTTAAAATGCTAATGCTTCTTTTACCCGGTTACCCTAACATAAGCCAAGCCTTTTTTCTAAAGTGAAAATGAATAGAAGAAACAAAAAGTGACGTTTATAATTTCGTTTTGCAGTCATTGCTTCTTTTTACCCGTTTACCCCAACATGACCCAAACATTTTGCAAAGTGAAAATGAATGGTAAATACCATTTCGACCCAATTAAAAAACTAACTTTTTTCAGAGATGGTTTTGTTACATCTTTCGCAGTCGCTCAAGTTTTGAGCAGCAACAATTGCCAGTTGCCCATCGTGCGTTACGTTGAAATTATCGCTCATAACCATGGAGTATCAAATTTGAAAATGAAACATGGAGTATCAATTTCAATGAAATTTACTTGTTTTGAATCCAAAGTGCAACTTGCAATGCCGATGTCGATGTGCGTTTTGCAACCCGATTTTTAAAAACAAAAAAGTTCAAACTTTTTTCAAAGACGGTTTTGTTACATCTTTCCCAGTCGATCATCAAGTTTTGATCAGCCACGCTTCCATTTGCCTATGCTGCGCTGAACGTCTCTGTGTTGACCAAAGAGTATCATGATGACTCCAGCATCAAGAGCGACGTTTTGAGAAAACAATCTCAACTGGCATTAGTAAAAAAATAGGTTAAGGAAATTGAGATGGAGTTTTCTTAAGTAGCAAAAATGGGCGCCAATTCAAATTGCAAAAAAAGTGCCACAGACACACAGACACTTTGTAAATTTAATAATATAGACTAGCCAATTGACCCGAGCGTATGTGGCTTAATCAATGCCAAGCCTTTTTGGTGAAGTGGCATTGAATTAAAAAGAAAAAACAGTAACGTTTACTGAATAACAAATCTGAAGAAAAATTACCTTGTGCTGCCGTGAAGCCGCCTACAATACAATATTTTTAATGTATTTAAATAAATAAAAAATGCGAAGTTTATGATTTTGCTATTTTTACCCGTTCACCCTAACCTAAGGCAAGCCTTTTTGTAAGTGAAGTAAAACTGAATAAAAAATATAAAAATTAACGTTTTTTTCAATTACCCGTTTTAAAAAGCTAATGCTTCTTTTACCCGTTTACCGTAACATAAGCGAAGCCTTTTTTGTAAAGTGAAAATGCGAAGTTTATGATTTTGCTATTTTTACCCGTTCACCCTAACCTAAGTCAAGCCTTTTTTGTAAGTGAAGTAAGATCTTATAAAAATTTTTAAAATTAACGTTTTTTTCAATTACCCGTTTTAAAAAGCTAATGCTTCTTTTACCCGTTTACACTAACATAAGCGAAGCCTTTTTTGCAAAGTGAAAATGCGAAGTTTATAATTTTGCTATTTTTGCCTGTTCACCCTACCCTAAGTCAAGCCTTTTTGTAAGTGAAGTAAGACCGAATAAAAAGCATAAAAATTAACGTTTTTTTCAATCAAACGCTTTTTCCCCCCCCCCCCCCCCCCCCCTTTTAAAAAAAAATTATTATTTTTTTTTTTTTTTTTTCCCCCACCCTAAGTCAAGCCTTTTTGTAAGTGAAGTAAAAATAAAAATATAAAAAAACAACTTTTTTCAATTACCCGTTTCAAAAAGCTAATGCTTCTTTTACCCGCTTACCCTAACATAAGCCAAGCCTTTCTTGTAAAGTGAAAATGAATAGCAGAAACAAAAAAGTGACGTTTTTAAGTCTCGTTTTACAGTAATTGTTCCTTGTACCCGTTTACTCTAACATAACCCAAGCCTTTTGCAAGTGGAAATGAATGGTAAATATAGATACCATAGCGACCCAACTAAAAACTAACTTTTTTTGAAAGACATGAGCAGCAACAATTGCCGTTTGCCCATCGTGCGTTACGTTGAAATTATCGCTCATAACCATGGAGTATCAATTTGAAAAGAGTAGTATCATGATGACTTTCAGCTATGAAGAGCGACGCTTTATTTAAACAATTTCAAGTGATATCAAAAATAGATAAACATTGAGATTGAGATGAAGCTTTCTTAAATGGCAAAAATAACAAAAAATGGGCGCCAATTCAAAAGTGTGACGGACAGACAAATTGTAAATTTAGTAGTAACTAGCCAATTGACCCGTGCCTACGGCACGGTTAGCGGATAAATACAATTATTATTTTTTAGTGGGTTTTGGCCTTTTGAACCGTGCCCGCCTACGACCCGGATAAAAAAATGCATTGCATTTTGATTTTGAGCTGCTTTAGTCTTTCCCGTTTAAATTATAAAAAACAGTCTTCTGATCAAGAACCCAATTTTACTGCATTCCCTTAAAATAAAAAACAATCTTTTATAATCGCCAATGGTCAATTGCCGTTCCCGTTAAAAATATGAAAAGCGATTTTAACGCTAATTGAATTGTAACGACAAAAAAATAACGTTTTTCAAAAAATCGTTTTTGAATGTAATTTGTAATTGTAACTTTCAGTTGTTACTGTTGTAAAAACATTTTTTTCATTACTTGAATTAGTCTTGCTCTATTATATTTAAACCAAGTCGTTCCCGTTACTTTTTTTCTGATTGCACGCAAATTAAAAAAATTGTTGTTAAATGCACCAATGCACCATTTTCTCAAACAGCTTGGTGCTGTTTGAAAGTTGCATTTTTATTGTATTTTTTTAATTTTATTCATTAATGAGAGACTTGTTTAAAAGGCTTCTGAGCTTTAACAAAACTGGTCCAAATAGGTAACCGTTAATCCACTCTGGTTTTGTAAAAAGTTTTGTTTTTTGAAAAACTATTCCCATAAATACCGTTTTTGTAGGATGAAGCACTTTTTCAAAGCCTGCACAGTTTTGTTTGTGTTTTATTCGTCGCAAATCGTTTTATTGGGAAGCCCGTGTTCTTTGGTCAGCAACTCAATCAACTATCGTTCCAGTTCAAGTAATCACAAAGAACCTTCGCCAATGACCAATTGCCCTTCCCGCTAAAAACATAAAAAAATTTGAAGTTAATTTAACAGAAAAGGCAAAAAAGTAACGTTTTATAAAAGTCGTTTTTGAAAGTCACACTTTAAAAGTATTTGAAAAGATATTGAATTTGGGAAAATCTGCTTTTTCCAAATAGCCACTTGAAAAGCCATTTCCGCTTTTGCTTTCTAATAGTTGGAGCATTTTTAGTTAATCACTGCACTTTATTCAAAAACCCGTTTTTTGATTTCGCTATTATTTTTTTAGCCAACATAAGTCAACATAAGCTAAGCCTTTTTGTAAAATGAAAATGAATGGAAAATACAAAAAAAATTTTGAATCCCCAATTAAATATATTACGCAAACTTAATTTTGCCTTTTTTTGTTTCGCACAATTTCAATTAAACCTGTGGAATTGAAAATAAATGTTAAATGCAACTTTTCAGTGCAAAAACACTTTTGAATTTTGCTTTCCAATAGTAAGACCATGTTTAATTAACAATGCGTTTCGTTAATAAACCCGTTTCTTCCGATTTCGCTATTGATTTTTTACATAATGCTAATAGATTTGTTTAGATAAAATTTTTGAAACAGCATCTTAGTTTGGGGTCGTTGTGTTAGTCTAAGCTAACTTATAACCCAAAACTTTTCAACAAAATTAAGAAGCAAATATTGGTTTGAACGCATTATTGAAAACATTTAATGTCCACTTACAACGCCCATACGACTTTTCCACTTTGCGTCCCGATTATGAAAAAAAATTCAAACAACGCCCATACGACTTTTCCACTTTGCGTCCCGATTAAAAAAAAAAATTCAAAGACGGAGCTTTGTTTCATCTTTCGCTCACGGTCATAAAGTCATAAAGCATTGAGCACCTACAACTGCATTTGCCCATCGTGCGGAATACTGGCGCTTATGACCTGGTATCATGATGATGACTTCAGAGTATCATGAAGAGAGACGTATTGAGATAACAATTTCAAGTGGCATTGTTTGTTTGATATTAGGCAAAGAGAATTGAGATTGAGATACACTTTCTTAAATTTCTTAAATAGCAAAAATAAGCGCCAATTCAAATTGCAAAAAAGTGCCACACGAACGTGCAGCTACT
>JASANC010002669.1:0-41494 GCA_030248135.1 Theristus sp. LFF4_11 | reverse complement strand
TTTTTGTTTAACAACTCTTGTTGCACGGCGCAAGCAAGCAAAGCCAAAGGCACAGTGTATTTGTATTATTCAACAACACAAAACAACAATGGCGGCTGCTGCAGCGTCGGCGACGTCAGCTTCGACAAAAGCGGCTACCATCTGCTCGTCATAAAGATGTCAGTGGGTATTTGTTGTGTTTTGTTGTGATTTTGTGAATGTTTTTGAGTAGTTTTTTACTGAGCAGCAATGTTTTAACAGAAAACTGAGCACGTTTCGGTGTATTGGTTTGTTCAAACAAAATTCATCCACCACAACACATTAGTATCCATCCACGCCACCACATTCGTTTGCCATGATCCAGGTGATGCTTGGCGAACTCCCCGCTGATTTCTTGCGCGTCGGCACTGCGCCGTCGTCTAGCGTAGCGGCGGACTCTGATTCGAACGCACAGATTCAGGTGAGGTCTCGGTTCCAGCAGCATTAACGATGGGGGCATATAAATGAAACGTAGTCTGTCAACACAAATGCAGGCCGATGCCGAAGCGGCGTTGGCGTTGCAGATGCGTTTGAACGGGCAGCAGGCGACTGCGTCCTATTTTTCGTCGGCGTTTGTGCCGCCGAACACGCGTGGCATGTTGATTGTGACGATTGTGGAGGTGAGCGAGCTGGCAACCACTGTCTTCTCTGACTAGTGTTGTTCCGAAACTTTTCTCAATTCTCGGCTTGTCTCTTGGTCCAATTATGGCTTCTCGAGTCTCGTCTCGTATCGACAAATAAACAAAAACGCTGTCTCGTTTTGACGAATCGTGTATCGGAACACAACCAGTTCACAAGACAATGCAAACACTGTACTCCACTCTCTTATGCGCTGTGTGACCTCAGTTTGTTTGGGTCACAGGCTCGTTTAACGAAAAATTACGGTCTCGTACGCATGGACCCGTACTGCCGAATGCGCATTGGGACGACCGTCTTTGAGACGCCGACCGACGTGAACGGCAGCAAGACGCCAAAGTGGAATCGCTCCGTGCAGGTGTACGTTTGCATCGCCTTGTTGTGCTTGTTGATTTCATGTGTTTCATTTGAATGATAAAAGAATTCAAATTGCATGTTTTTGGATGCAAAAAAAAACTCGCTTCACTATTGGACCAACCAGCTTGATGCAATATCCAACCAATCAATATGCCGATATTCAAAATGTTATATGTGAATGTTTCACAGGTTGACTGTGACTGCATATATTCCCAAGTGTTTCCCGACATCGCTGTATTGAAGCTTGCGACAGCACGGTTTGTGTTTGTTTGCAGCTACCTGTTGGAGGGCATCGATTCCATTTACATTGAGCTCTTTGACGAACGTGCGTTCACGATGGATGAGCGCATCGCGTGGGCGTACATTGCCGTTCCCAAGGACTTCAACAACGAACTGATCGATGATTGGTACGTCAATCGAATGTGGTCGCTTCGTAAAGACGTCAAAACTGAATAAAATCTGGTTTTCTTTCACGTTGCAGGTACGCATTGTCCGGTCCACAAGGCGAAGAGAAAGAAGGCATGATCAATCTGGTGATGAAGTTCACGCCAGTGAATGCGCAGCCTGCACCGTATGTTCCCGTGCAACAAGCACAAGAGAGCGAGCAGCAGACCGCACCGGCAACTGGTAATATCACCGCGCGTGCTCAGAAAAAAACTAAATATTGTTTTTTTTGTTTAATCTGAATTCGCCAATTACGGCATTCAACCGGGCCGAGCGAACATCAATGTGGTCAAATTGAAATTGCTGTCAAAATTATGCCATTTGTGTATATTATAAAGCAACCTTAATCTGGCACCGCTGCTTGGCATCAAGATATAGAATAGAGCCCATCATTTGACCAACCCAATTCAAAAGCAGCCCATTTAGTACTGGTGTTCGCGAGATTTAAAGATTTTTAGATTAGATTTAGATAAAACGCGATCACCATTCAGTGGCTTGAATCAATGTCCGCCATCTAGTGATGACTTCGTGAACACGTGACAGGCGTGCACGCTGCGGCTGCAGCGGCCGACCGCCCGCCGGGTGCGTTGTTCACGCAGCAGGACGTGAGCGACTTGCGTGAGATCTTCCCGAACGTCGCTGAGGATGTGGTGGTCAGTGTGCTCGAGGAGAACGGCGGCAACAAGGATGCTGCTATCAACGGACTGCTCGCGATCACCTCGGATTGAAGTCCTGAACGCCGGTGATCTATATTATTTGTTGCGGAAAGTGGGAAAAATCTGGTGGTTTTTGTTCTATTTATTCCTTCATATATCACAGATAAGGCTCTTCGAGTTTATTTCGCGCTTTTGCTCCTGCTGTATCGGATGCTTTGTCGGGGAAGCTTGCGTGATATTGAGGTTGTTTGAGCTTGGTATTTCAGTCGTTTGGGACATTGCATTGGGCTAATCACTGCAATTGTTGTTCGTATATTTGGTTTTTGTCGTTTACAATCGAAAGCACCTTATGGAATTGTGCGTGAAACCGATCAACAGTTGTCCTACTGTTGGTATACCGGTGGCTATTTCTTTGACTTGGATGGTCTTTTTTGCTGTGTTTTCGAATTTAGTTTTTATTTGATCGATGTTCATTGTGATGTCAAGTCAAGCCAAGCCTGTCGCTTTTCGCTTTATTATTTCAAAAGGAACAAAGCTATTTCGTGTTGTTATTCAATCATTGTTCAGTCACAATTTTGAAAAACTATTTTATGACATTCTCGAAAAACAGATGTTCATGTACCGGAGAAATGGAAAAATGTTACATCGAAATAAGAAAAAACACTTAACATGTAACCAAGAAATTTGATCAGAAGCGACAGCAGTCTTTGTTCCTTCCAAGTGTGTTCTTTTACTGACATTTAGAAATTGCGGAACGAAAACTGCCCCCGGCCTCAACTGAACTGCAGTAACGTTTAAAAACTAATTCTGGAACTTGATATGAAACGATGTTGGAAAGTTACTTCGAAAACAGACATAACATAACGGCATAATTAAAACTGATCACCACAAATCTTCCGATTAGTGAAAAAACAACAACAAAACAACATGCAATCACTTGCTGCTGGTGTACTTGGTGACAGCCTTCGTGCCCTCGGACACTGCGTGTTTCGCCAGCTCACCCGGCAGCAGCAGGCGCACGGCCGTCTGAAAGTTCAAGCGTAGCAATCACGACCTCCAGTGCCCCGTTTGCCTTTCCGACAGCCCGCTTAGATCGTGTGAACGTTATACAACATTCAAAACGCTTACACGCCTTATCCATGTTTGTTGTCACAGTCACATGCAAACGACAGTTCGTAGAGGCAGACGTTTCAAGACAAGACAACCCCAATGCAAATTCGCAACGAACGAACCTGAATCTCACGCGACGAGATGGTGCTCTTTTTGTTGTAGTGCGCCAGGCGTGCGGCCTCGGAGGCAATGCGCTCGAACAGGTCGTTCACGAACGAATTCATGATCGACATCGCCTTCGAGCTGACGCCTGTGTCCGGGTGCACCTGAAGACAAAAACAAAACACAAAAATGCTTTGCTACGATTTCCAAAAAAATCGCCTTGATTGTAAATCAGGATAAGATTCATTTGAAAATTTAGTTTATACACAGCATCAAGGTTCTCTCAATCACCACAACAATCAAAACACCACAGCACTCATCACAGACCTGTTTCAGCACTTTGTAGATGTATGACGAGTACGACTGCTTTGCCTTGCGACGACGCTTCTTGTCCGTGCCACCACGCGCCACTTTCTGCGACTTTGCGGCCTTCTTCGCACCCTTGGCTGACGGTTTCGGCGGCATGGTCGTGAATTCACGATTCAAAACAGAACAACACGCAAGATGAACGTTGCACAAGCTCCCAAAAGAGGACAAACAGATACGAAATTGCTCTCAAAAAACACAGACGCACAATGAATAGTGCAGTCACAAACGCACGCTTATGTGTATTTTAATGCGGCCGCGTTGCCTAGTCGACAGAGTCGTACAAATCGTGTGTTGTTTGTGTGCTGTGCGTACAGACGCAAGTACAAACCTATACACTCGCGTGCGTATTCAGTTCATTGTGCACACACTGAAGAGACATCAACAATTGTGTGTGTGCTGTGTGTGCTTGCACGTTTTATTCCATCGATTTTTCGGTCGGGCAAAATTATCAAAGTCAAAGCAAAAAATGATGCATATTTTTGGCAATTTCTTTTGTTTTGGAGGTGGGCTATTTTTGAAATCGTGCAACAAATTTTGGCAACATAACGTAAGTTTGGTAAAACCGGATCAATTGAATTCACTCCAAAAAGTGTGCATTTTTTCTGATCCTCGAATGAAAGTGTGCGCAATGAAAGTGCGTGTATTTTCACTTCATTTTGATAACAACACCAACAGTTTCAATCACAGCGCTCTTATAAGAGGTTTCACTTCTAAACTATCTCTCACAAACTAAGTTTTGAGGGGTAGGTCCTTCCATGCTGGCGACAAATCGCCATGATCTGGGGTAGGGTTGGCACAGGAAAAAAACCGGTTTCTTTTCCGTTTTAAAACCGGTTTTTTTTCAGTTTTTTTTCTTGAAAAAATAAAGAACCGGTTTTTTACCTTTAAAATTTTCAAGCTTCGTGGTCAAAAATCACAATTCTTCGTTTGATTGATAAAATGTAAAATTATATTTTTGAAAAAACGGTGCAGTGAAGTGGTGAAGCATCATTTTGCAGAAGCTTTTGTAGCAAGGGTCAAGTGAAATACGATGAAGACAAGGTGACTGCTGAACTAAGTGCAGAAGCAGACTGAATGACGACGTTGTCGATTTGCAAAGGGTAACTGATGAAATGTTATTTTTCGAACGCAATCCGCTACCGGTTTCACTTTGCAGTTCTGCAAATCTCGCCCCCTAATCGAGGTCAACTATCCGGTCTCCTTTTAACCGTCCCTCCCCGCTCCCCACACCTACACGGTCACTGCCCAGTCTTTGTTTTCAATTTATTGAACGTGCTGCCCTGGAAACGAGCAAAAGCGAAATTGGTTTGATTTGAAACAAAAAATTGGGTAGCATTGGGTGGCAAAAATAGCAAATTAGGTCGGCTGTATGCCCGAAAACAGCGTTTTACGCTGCTCAAAATCACTAATTTTCATGTATTTTCTATTTTGAGTTCAAGATGCTAAGTTCTGGAAAGTTTAGGAGCTGGGAAGCATTCGGTTTTTTATGGTTTTAAAACGGTTTTAAAACGGAAAAGAAACCGGTTTTTTACCAACCCTAATCTGGGGGTCAAAATATGACACCGTCTTGAACAATACAACAGTTCAAACCCATGACATACACATACTTTTGGTCCTCACTCACCGAGAAGGAAAGAAATTGAATAGAAGCTGGGTTTTATTGCCACCGTGTGTTTTTGCAGCTTGCTTTGTTGACGGTTGTCTGATAAAAAAATCTGATAAAGAGTTTATGATGGTGCAAAACGAGTGGGATTGTTTATTTGTTTTCTATTTTTGAGTTTAGACGCTAGCGATTCGAAAAAGCAACTCCAAGCTTGCAGATTAAAAACAACAATGATTTCGTGGTGATAACGGTGTTTTTTGAGCAGCAAATATGGAGAGACATCAGGCAATTCCGTGTCGAAAAAAAAACGCTCTTTGCTCAACATTGTATTTGTATCTCAACTTTTTGTTTTCTTTCTCTTTTCATTTCAAAGTATCATTGTAAGCTACAGCTTTTGTCGCTGAAAATCGCATTGAAGAGGTCTGTCTTCATTCCTTTGCAATGATGAAGGCTGACAAAACTGGATTCAAAGTTTAGTGAGAGTATCCGTCCTTTGACTTTTTTTCTCATTTCTTTCAGCAGCCTGTGAAGTTTAGTTTCAACAATCTCTCTGTGCAAATTATCTTAGTTCAAGGTAACACTTGAATTACTTTTTTGTTTGATTTTTGACTATGGCCTATTTTTTTAAACATGTCCCACTGAAATGACGTCATGTGCCGCCAAACATGCGCTTGTCGTTCACAGCAAACCAGATTTTCCGTTTAGCCCATTTCTTCCCGTAAACAAATGGTAAATGTCGAATCAGTCACACCAAACTGAAATTTTAGTGCCGGTACTTTGACAAACGGGCGTTTTTAAATAAAATGACGTCACGTTAGTCCGGACACGTTTGAATAAATCCACAATAATCACTTGTATATCGCATATCAATATTTATTTAAATGAGTGGTGGATTATCACGTTGCTCGTGTTGAATAAAAATAAACCGAGACACTAAAAAATAATCAGACCTTAATAAAATTGCAGCCAGATTAGTTTCGCTTGATGGAAAATTCATTCATAGTCGCATCCATTCGAGTTTTCAGTCACGTTTTTTTAGTTTTATCTTGTAGTTTTTGTTATGAACGTTAAAATTATACAACTTTTTTTGGCTTTTTGACCTCACAATATTTTTAACCGCTGCACCATAGTGTCCATAAGTTGGGACATTCAAAATTACATTCTGGAAGATTTTTCACCCGTGTTTGAAAGCAAAACAAAAATGTGCAATTTTTGTTTTCGTTTAGTTACCGTTGTTTCATGCCGGCCGGCCACTTTCTACTTTTATTTTGTGCATGACTACTTTGCTTTCTTTTTCTTTCTTTTTCTTTTTTCATTTGCAGCAACCAGTACCAATGATGAGGAGGTGTGTATTCCCCAGCACGAAGTTGCGTCCTGTGGGGATGGGGGGACGTCCCGTGAAACCCAGGACCCCCCCCCCCCCCGTGGGTGCCCCACCCCCTTTCCGACTCGGCACCCCCTCCCCATGGGTACCCACTTCCTCCCACAATGTTTCCACACTCACATTTTTTTCAAAAATCACAATTTTTTTTCAAAAATCACGAATTTTTGTTTAAAAATCACAAATTATTCTTTAAAAATCATGATTTTTTGGTTCCCAAGTGCATAATATGCATTAAATATAAAGTTATTTAGTCTTAAAAACAACTATTTTAGCGATTTTTTTAAAATTTATAACGTTTTTCATTAAAAACATTTGCAATAAAAAAGCGAGGGGTTGGTGGTGGAGGGGGTTCAGGCGGTCGGGGAAGGGGGTCCCACTTGCCCCCACTCCCCCCCCCCATTGGCACCCCCGGGCAGGTACCCTCCTACCTAAAATGTCTGTCATCTTCGGACTGTTTGCAACCGCAGGCAGCCTCACAAATCTGCAGCTTGTTTTATACCAGAGCATGATTTTTGCCACGGCCGAAAGGTTACAAACAACAACCATTGTTTCCAAAAACAAAATATTTTTCTCACAACAATTTATAAAAAAGGGCAGAGGTAATATCAGAGATATCAATCAACAAAAACAATAAAAATATTTTTGCCAAAACCAACTGAGAGCGGCGTGTACCAGGCCCTAAATTATGCAATTACCACTTTCTATTCATTGGATTTTTCATGAGACAAAACACCAAATCATCAGCAAAAATCATTAGGCCAATGAGTTTGGCCAATACATTTGAAGCGTGTCGCAATCATTCCTCAACCTCGACTCCATTTTTTATGAAGTTTGCGTAACATTTCGGCTCATGAATTTATTGGCAATTCTTCCACGTGAACGTCATCTGATTACATGTGCATTATTTTGTTTCTCAGATTACGTGATCTGACCTTGCTCAACTTTTTGTTATACGTATCTTTCTTTCAGTTTCTTCAAATGAAAATGAAGCCAATTTCTTGTGGTATTAATAGATAGACACCTTTGGTGGCGCCAAATTTTGATTCCACGGAAATGATGCAATTTTTGGCTTGTATATGTTTGTGTTTGTTTATACTGAATATTTTGATTGCATGTTCGGATTAATTGCGTTGGGGTCGTCAATGTATTGGCACATCTTTTTCAATATACAGTGGCGGCCAAAAGTTTGGAAACCTCTGCGTGCGCTGAATATCGCGCATTTTTGCGTTAGTAATAAGCACATAAGCAACCATTTATGACTTTTGGAACGAGCAATTGTTGTGTTCATAAAAACAAAGCTTGTGTTCGGGAAGAAGCGCACAATGAAAGCACGCCACCACACACACACGCGCGTATGGGAGTTTCCAAACTTTTGGCCGCCACTGTAGGCACTTCTTGCTTTGTATTTTCCCAGAATAGTCCTTTAAATTTTCCCACCCTGCTTTTTCTTGAAATTCTAAACATTTCACCGAACTAAATTGAGTCATTTATATGTACTTCAAAACAGCAAACTGGTTTATTGTGTTTGAAAAGGGTTTGACGCTGGTTGGGAAAAAGCACATCGAACAAAAACCATTTTTCTTCAGCTGATCACAATGAGTTTGTTTATTTTTTACAAAAATATTTTCATAGCATCAAAGGCTATATGTTTTGTATTTTATGCTTTGATAATTTATTGTGCTGCACGAATTGTTGTTGAGCCACTTGTGAAATGGTTTCTGTTCAAAACGAATAGAATTTTGAGGTGGTGATCAATTTTAAAACGAAAAAAATATTGTTGCTACATATGTATTCCACATCGTGTGAACGAAGGGCTTAAAGAAATCTCGGATTTGAAAAACACTTAGATTTACACAAAAATTACTCAACGCGTGGGATAATGTGTCCAACACTTGTGTCCAGCGTTCAACTGGATCAAACTAACGGTCAACCATGACGTAAGTATACATTTGTATTCCCTGTTTTTTTAATACTTGAAGCATATCCTCACCGATTCCGGAAACCCGAGGGTGCAAAACTCCGGTGGGTTTGGGGAATGGATGGCGTGGCGTACCATCCCGTGGAACCAATACCCTTGCCACGTGAGAGCCTTTAAGCCCCGCTCTGTCCTGGTGGGGCACCAGTGATCTTTTTGATTTCGATTTCGGTTGTCCTGCAGTCGCTATAGACATTGAAAGTTTTGGAACTGTTGGAACTTGCAACATTTTTGAGACTGTTCGGTCTGGCGACTTGTCGAACTGACGAGCCCGGGGACCGATGTCGCGCGGTCTTCGCATACCGGGCGTGTGTCCAGTGTCCAGCCCTCGCAGGGTCAGTCCGCAGCCCACAAAGCAAAAACTGACGTTCCGTTGTTTGTTTTTTGTGATTTTTGATGCAATCCTCGTTTTTGGTACGTTGCATGGCTTCACGTTACGCTGCAGAATCCACAATCCACCCTGCTGTGCATGGCGCGTGCATTTTTACAATTTGTCCCGACCAAACTGATATATTTGCAAATAAAATTCAGTCTCCAGTTGTGTTGCAATGTTTCGGCGACCACAGGTCGAGACGGCGGACTGCTCACTGTGCACAGCTCATTGTTTATCTTGGGGCAGCAATAACTAAATGCTGTGTAGTCAACAGCACGTTTCAATGGCATCTCCGTGCCACGCGTTCTTTGTTTCTTGTTCAGTTTGTTTACTTTTCCTCGTACTTTCAATTGAAAAATATTACAATTTGCACTGAATGACTCCATATTTCTTCCGCTATTTCTTCGAGAAGATTTCTTTTGCGCGTGTCACTTTCACAATCGACGATCGGCTGATTTTAAGAGATATTTTTTTCAAAGACGTCTGATTTTTCAAGAACCTTAGCACCTGAATTTGCGCAGCTTGCCTGGCAGGCAGTTTTGTCTCTTCACTCATTTTTATGTTTACTTTGTTTTTCACCATGGTTTTCATTTCACTGCTACTGGCTTTACCAGTCAATTGAACAATGTATTTTACGGTATTGTGGTTGAAAAAAAACAAGTAAATAAACACGAAAACAATATGGTATCGATTTTGCAAACTTTTGCAAGTGCCATTTCAGGTCCGTTTTTGAACAGAAAACAATCAGCCTAGTTGTTCAAAACAGTGTTTGTTCATAATAAGCCCTAGTCTTCGGAATAAGAGACGTGTTTTTAAAGGCAGTAGGAGAACTGGTACCCGGAGAACTGGAAACCGGAGAACTGGTACCCGGAGAACTGGTCACCCGGAGAACTGGTACCCTCTGATTTGCGCGTGCGGAGAACTGGTCACCGGAGAACTGGTACCCACCTCCAAGAACTATTTATCCAAACTGCACCCTAAATTTAGTTAACCATATCTTTTTCATTTATTTAAAATCAAATAGAAATAATAAATAAATATTTTTTTTATTTTTGTTTTTTCTATTGAAATGAAAAACCGAATAAATTGTTTTGTTCTTTTTTGATTAAAAATGAACAACAAATAGCAATTTTTACTGTCTGAATTCAATTAAATCAGCTGTTTGCGTCTTTTGATGACTTTCGTTTCAGATTCAGAATCATTTCCCTAATCTCGTCGTCGTCGTGTCGTCGCTTTGGTCATCATCATCACGTATTCAGCCAGGATCCGTCCGGTATAGAATGATCAATTAGTTGTGAGTTTGCTTCATTCTTCTCCTTCTACCCCTCTGCTTTTCGAAATCTATCCTGTTCCTGTCGTCTCTTTCTGTCTCGTGGTCAAGATAGCAGTTGAGCAGATGAACAGATCGGTGGCTTTTTGACGCTGAACGCTGTTCATTTCAAAACTGCTGTCAAAACCGCATTTTCCTTTCATTCCGCCCTGTTCGCCTGGTGGGAGCCGCCAATGACGCTTCGCTGAGGCGGAAGCCGGGTTCGATTCCCGGGCGGGGCTTTCCGAATCTGCGCATAGTTCCATCTGAATTTGCAGATTATTTTCGAGGCGCGCACATCTTCTCAGAAACGGAACACAGATAGGTTAAAAGTTGAATAGGTTTGAAATTTAGCTTCAGCTCGGTTTGTTTTGGTCGCCTTCTTTTGCTTTATGTAGCTTTTAATATTTTATACACGTTCAGTTTTACGTTTTTGTTTATTCACTTGGCTTTACTGATTCTCGATTTGCTTCACATTTATAGTTTGCTTTTTTGTTTATTTTGTCCTGTTCACACTCTGCACTCTTGCTGCGATTTTTTGATGGCTGCGGAGGACGCGAATGACGTTGAGCTTCAACCGGTTCAGGTAGACCAGGATGCGCAGCAAGCAAATGGTGAGGCTGAGGCGGAAAACAATGGACAACCGGAAAATGCTGAGGTAGATGTGGAGGTCGCATTAGGCGAGCGGCGGTTTTTGCGCAATTTAGAGCAGTTTCCATCACAGCGCGGCGGCATGCTGATTTTATTGAACGGCTACTTTTATCGGCGGCACAAGCGCTGTGCCAACGGTCATCAGCACTATCTATGTTGCAAGTCCACTTCACAAGCATGTCGTGCACGTTTGACCGTCGACACTGTTGGTGAGCACGAAATTGTGCGCTTGACCAACAACCACTCACACGCACCGAACCCTGCTGAAATCACTGCTGATGATTGATGTCGTATGCCGGTTGATGTGTCATCGGTTGGTGTTGCTTTCCATTGTGAACATTATTTATTCCGTGTCGTTTAAAGTGATTGTTAATGCTATTGATGGATGAATATTTATTTATAGACGTTACTGGAGATTTATGAAGTTTTTACCAAAGATTATTCAATAGATATTTTGTAGAAATATCACATATGTATATTTTGCTTGTGCTCAATTGAAATTAAAACAGGTATGTTTTTCTACCGCAAAAACTCACTTGCTTGTCATTGTTGGGAAGCTCAATGTCATTTGTTTTCACGTGTGTCTACTGTTCTTTTTGTGTGAATAAAACTTGACTAATTGATTAAAGTGCATTTGAAATGAGTCAATTTATATAAAACAAAGTTCACAAAATATTTTTAATTATCTAAAAAATAAAATATAACATTCAACAATAACAGATAGAGGCAGTAAAACACTCCGAAAACACGCGAAATCAGAGTGGGTACCAGTTCTCCGGTGACCAGTTCTCCGGGTACCAGTTCTCCGCGTGCGTTTGTGAGAGGGTACCAGTTCTCCGGTGACCAGTTCTCCGGGTACCAGTTCTCCGCCACCCGTTTTTAAAGACCAAACCGACTATTCACCTCCTGGCACCAGTAACTAACTAATTGCCAGCAAGCCAAATCACAGAAAGCTTTTGTGCTTTCTTTCTATTACAAGCTACAATATAAGCCTAATACGAACCGTAAAAAGCAACCTAATACAAGCAAGCGCTCCAACACCGCTGGTTCTGATACTCCAACCAAATTGCAGTGCAAAGTTGCTTTTTACGATTCGGCCACACAAAAAGCGTTCCACTAATCATTATGGTTCTACTTTTGGTCAGGTTTTTTGGTCTTGTATTTCTGACCGGAGCCCGCCTCCCCACTGTTCTTACGGTTGTCATTTTCTGGTTTGTTCGCATCGAAACATGTGCTTTATTGTATTGGTGTGTTGTTCGAAAATCACAGAGTCAGCTGTCGTGGCGTCGGTTTTTTGGAAGAAGCCCAAAGGAACCGGCGAAAGCGAACGGGCACACCACAAAAAATATAAATGATGCACCCTAAAACTGCAAAAGTTATAGGGTTCAAATGAGGATGGCCAATGATGATCACACATTCGAGTCTCTTGTCAACTGTGTGCACAGCCACAAGATGGACGACTTTTTATATCTTTCTCTCCGTGTAGTTTGCTGACGCGTGCTTTTGCAGTGGATGCTTATTGGCAGCTATTAGTTTTCGTTCTCGTTTACTATTAGTTACCAACCGTGGAGTACTACACTAAAAAACGTAACGTGTCCAGCGGCTGATATCAAAAGTCTCTGATAGTTTCTTTATGATAATGGCGTTTCAAAAATTGTCATCATAATTTTGTCACAGCACGCAGTTGCGTTTAGTTTTGGCGCCTGACGGTCCCATAGAAGCGTGAAATTTGAATCCGTAAATGGTTAGCAGCAGTTGTCTGTTTAGGTTTTTTGTTGTTGCTTGAGTGTGACTTGTCAACTTATCTGTTTTCCCTCATACACAAAAACAACATTACAATGGCTGTCGGCTGTAGTGGACAGTTGTTCAAGATTTTTTTTTTGAAATGATCTGCTACTGAAGTGCGCGCACAACGAGGATTTTGAATTTTTAAGGTTTCTCTGAAATAAAGTCGTCCCCAGCGGTTTTCCCGCCCGAACGGCAATGCAATACAATTCGAACAAGTGGCAATACAATCCCATTTCGACTTCTTCAACAAATTTAAAACTCTAAAATAAAGCTCTCTGAACTCTTGCTTGCAATAAATATGAAAGTTATAACGCAACTTTGACATTTCTAATCATCTTTCTGTTGCACAGTCTCACTTTGCGTTCAGTTGGCTGGAACATGAATGATAAGCCCTCAAAACCAGCAGTCACATGTTTATATGCCGGTACTTGCATCAGATGATACTAGCTGAAATAATCTGTTTTGTAGCAGTCCCAGAAGAATATACAACACGTTGTACGATTTCGATTTGCTTTATTGAGTGAGTGAGTCTTTTTGGTTCTTTGACAATTTGCAATAAAAGGCAGTGCACAATGTACATAATGCTTTCGTTTTTATGTTATGTATACGGTAGTTAACTGCGTTTTGACTTCGGTTTTATTGTAAAATCAAAAGTGAACTATCTTGATAAATGGGTAAATGAATGTGCTAGAAGTTTACTACGCCATCATCCATAATGCTGTGTCGTGAAAGCAGAATGTGTCTCTGATGTTTATTTGTTCTCGGTTAGTAGTTCACGACGGTGGACGTTTTCAACCATATTGTTATTGGTTGCTATTGAAATAATAATAAATTGTCGTAAAACAGTCACCATTTCACAAATTCATCTCCTGTAGTAGCACGCAATTTCCACAGATACCAAAGATAATGATGCATGTATCGCATGTTACACGTATGTCCTAAATAAACAAAACATGTCAGATGCAATTTCAGTTTGAAAAGGTGTCATGTATTAATGAGTGTGACTGGTTGCGGTGCGGACAAATTTTGCCAATTTTTCGAATTCAGTCTAGTTCTATTGTCGAACGACATTGTACTTGTTTTCGCCATCAAAACTTTTGGTTATGTGGTTTGTCTATAAAAAGTGTTCGTGACAAGACTACGCATTCCATGCACTTTGCCTCTGGTGCCGCGCCGTTGTCACTTTCAGTCATTGCCAATCAACGTCAAGCATCATGAATAAAATCACACGCACTGGCCGTCGTGTGTCTGGCGTACGCAAGAAAACAGTGTAAAACTGAGATTTTTATCGACTGATGGACAGTTTTATAGTATCTGGAAAATCAACCGCGTTTGAAAAAAAAACTGCGCGACACTTTTTTGGCACGCTGATTTTATTCGATTAGTGGACGTAAACGCACTTGTTGTGTTCGTGCAGTAGTTTTGCTTTTTATGTTCTGTTGCACTTGTGTTGTGATAAAACTTATTATTTTCACTTTTCCTTCGGGTGTCATATGACCTAAAGTTCATGCAATTTGAGCGGTGGTTTTCTGCGCGGTTGCTTATCAAAGGTGTCATATCAATCCAACTGTTTTCCTGGCAAGTGCAATTTTTATTCCACTGTTTTCTTCTTTTGCTTGGAAAGGCTCCAAAACAAAAAATATATAGATAGCTAGACCGGTAAATTGCAGCAGCTTGTTTTGATCTCACGTGTACTTCGTGAAGATTTTTGTTGCAAAGAACTTGTCCAACATAATGATCAAAACACAAGTTTTGCCATTCATTCGATACGGCACTTTTACCACGCGAAATTAGCATCATATTTTTCTTTCGCTATTACACCTAAAAACAGAGGCGTGTATTTTTAGTTGTATCAAGTCCAAAAAAATTGTTTCCGTATTGATAGTTCTCAGAAAAAAAGTTCACAGTCGGAAAACTTCGTTTTTTCGATTCCCATCTCTCCTGCAATACCTCAGTCATCCTGCAACTGTTTCTTGAACACTTTTTCTCGTCACATCGCAACCCCATGCTGCGTGTGTTTGTGATTTTTGTGGTCGCTTTCACTGTAGTAATAACCTTTTTTTAATAAATAACTTTACTCCTGGTGCAATCTGTCATTACTCATTTGTCACTGGCATAATGACGCCAAAAGTTTACACTATGAGAAATTTACGAGAAAAAAGTTTGTTGTGAAAATCAGTTTTCTGTTACTAAACGGGTCCTGTAAAAAAACGGCAACGGAACAGAACATTGGCAATAGTAACATCGGTGGAAACAGGAATAATTTCGTCATAAATTTAGGGCATTATGGAGAAACATAAAAAATTGCGTTGGCTGTTGAATTCATTTCATTTCATCTTTCATTGCGCTTTCAAGCAAAAATTTGAACCTGTTCTTGCATCATTTTATGGTTTTCTTTGCCGTTTTCGATTGGAAAAACCAGATAAGTTGCATGCTGTCACATGAAACCAACCAAAGAAAAAACAAACAATTTTTTCCCATTTTCAAAACGTGTGTGGTCGAACTTTTACAGCGCTTTGTGTACGATGCTGGTTTCAATGCTGATGCCACCGGTCGCAGTCACGGACATGTGCTTGTTTGTGTTTCAAAATAATTCAATTTTAAACCGTGCACCCATCAAGCCAAAATGCAGATCACAATCTTGAACCTGAAAACAACATTATGCAAGGGCGAACAAGAGATAAAAGCGAGAAATTAAAAACATCCGTTCGGCACATGTTGATTGCTGAATGCTAATCAGTGGCGTTTTGTCTATCGGGACCTTTCCTCGTCTTTGAGCCCCATCTTGTTTACGCCTAGGCCGCTTCATCATCCAACGCATGCACCCTTGTTTAATGAATATTATCATGTATTGGCGTTGTAACGCTCTGTTCAAGAACACGCACCGCCGTTTTGCAACCGAGAAACCCCTCGTCTCAAAAATGGTGCTGTTTTGCAGCGTGTCACCTGTTTTCAAAGGGTCCTTTGTGCACATGCATGGACTCGCTTGGTCTTCAGTTCAACGTGATTGGGTTCCTCACATTTTTTCGCTGGCAGAAAAGCACTTGAACCAAAATCCACCCTGCCGTGAGACAGGCGGTTGTTAAGTGCAGCCAAGTTGTATGCCATCCCGGCGTATTTTGTTTGTGTTCAACCCATGATGGCCGAATTGTGTGTTTCACCGTGACCACAGTGGATGACCACATCTTTCGTAACAACTAACACTCAATTGAGATGATCTCTCTAAAGAAGCTTGCTTTTGATTGAACAAGCGATTTTTGCTGATGGCTATCATGGTGTGGCCTGGCCAGAAAAATAATGGATGCATTTTTGATTTGATTGGCTCGTTTACAAAAGCCTGAGGTGTCTTTTTCATTGCTACATCATTATGTTTTTGTCATCTCCACACATTCGATGCAATCTGTCAAATTTATCCGGCCCAATTATGCTGTCAAAATCATGAACGGCTCTTGAACATGCATGAAACATGCGTTGATTTCAATCGATTCGTAGAATCGATTTTTTGCATCTCCAGATCTGATAAAGCATGTATTTTTCAATCAATCAGTAATGGTTCTAGTTGTTTTCTATAATCTATGAAATTTTTAACATAGTTAAAAAGTTGCAATATGCGCAGCAAATACAGTAGTGTGACAATCACCGTTGGCACGTTGTTTCACCATGACGCCGCTAGCGAGCGCTACGGACACCACTGTACTACGCTCCGCCTTTCCAGCGTAAACCGCGTGTGAGTGAGTGTGTCAGTGTGTCTGGTGTGTGTTTCAGTTTTTATTACAAACGGTTGTTTAGCACACAACGCAGCATCATCAGCTCAATTCAACATCTGCGTTGCGTCTGCACTGCACAATGCGGTGTGCCGTGTCGTTTTTGCGCAAGCGTCCAGCTCAGCGCGTTTGACTTTTGTTTCTCTGATACTTTGTTTGTTTTTGCCTTTATTCATTTGTTTTCACTTTTCAAGTGTTTCTACGGTTTTTTGGTCAACGATTTATTATTCATCTTAACTTTTTTTTTCGGTTCGTTCGTTTGTGCGTGCTTACTCATCGGAACGCGCAGTCATAGATTTCGAAAGTTTTTCCATTGAAATTTCACCAGTATGTGTGAATCACCAACATTCGAGTCGTCCCGTGAATCGCTGCTTTATTATTTTTTTCATTTGATAAAAAAAAATATATTTTGTCTGCAGCTATTCTGTTCAGTTCTGTCTGCTCTGGCTCTCTAGTGTCAGCTCTGATGATGAATATAAAATCGAACCGTTTTATCGTTCACGGATTTTTGATTTGGATGCGAAATACAAACTTTCAAATGTGTCATGAATTTTGTCTTCCTTCGTTCATTCTCTCACATCCACAATCATGTTCGTATGTGTGTGTTTTTTCAATCTTGTGTTTTCTGTCTTGTGGTGAACATAAAAATGAGGTTTTTAGTTTTCAAGATTATCAGGTAACAAATGCCTATTTTGTTGGTGATAAACGTTTGTTAGCTTGTTATTTTTGACGTCATTCAGCAGAACGGCAACACAACTGCAACAACAACATCAACCCACACGCACTGGTTTCCTATCACGTGTATTGCTGCATCGTCGTGGCTAGGGTTAGGGGAAAAAAAATCCGGATTTTTTTTTAAATTAAAAAAAAAATTAAAAAAAAAAAAATTTTTTTTTACAAGTTAGGTTCGTTCGAAGCGTCTCGTCGAGCTGAGTTCATCTAGACTATTTTCAGAACGATCCGGGAAACTATAAGAGCGAAAATCGTGTTTTATTGAAATTATGTCCATTTCATAGAGGGAAAGTTGCATTTTCAACAGTAAAACAGGGCAATTTTTCACGTGTACTTGAATATTGAACCGTTCTTAGTGGTTCCTCTTTAGAAAATTACCAAAATTTGACTGTGTTCAAAAATTCCTGTTTGCTGTAGCTAAGTCGGCAACCCCTGTCGACCCGGTCGCCCCCCCCAAGACACTTACTTTCAGGTTCAACCAGCTGTGCTATCTGCCACATGGCGAGAGCCCACTCTTCAAATCATCGTATCGAAAACACGTACCATGATTTCGCGATCACGTTGCGGGCAACTGACAGACGCAAGTTTAACACGTTAGTTTAGCTCAGCACGCAAGTTTTAACATGTGGCCATGTTATCGGGTATCTGAAAAACGGTCGTGTGATGTGGTATTAACCAACATCTCCGCTCAAATTGTTTAACAATATATCGCACAACTCCATTGTAGACCTATAACATACGCCAATCAACAAGATATCATGTTCATCTCATGGCCTACCGACTGAAAAACATGTTCTAAGTTGCAAGAAAACGATTTCTGAAACGATATTTCAATTCAGTTAAGTCATTTCAACGCTAAAAATTGACTCTAGAAGTCATCCAAATCGAAAAACATGGAGTACGTCGGTCAAAATGACCAAATAATGACATTTACCTAAGCACACAAAGAAGTTGGGAAGAAAATTTGGTTTGAACTTTCAAAAAATTATGCCATAAATCGAATTTTCAGAGCAAAGTAGAAGAAAAAATTTTCAAATTTTTTTTTTAAGTTTGAAAAAAAAAATCCAAATTTAAAAAAAAAAAACGAAAAAAAAAATAAAAAAAATTTTTTTTAAAGCCCCTAACCCTAGTCGTGGCTGTATTGCACCTTCAATGTCAAACAAGAAATTATTGAAAATTTGCAATTTTAAGCACATATTGGCATTTCGCTTTGCGTTTTTTTTGTTGTTTTTTGTTTTCTTTGCAATTCAGCATGTAACACGTTTGCAGACGTTTTGCGAATCAAATCGGCGTGTGTTTTTGTCAGGACAGGACAACACGGATGTTGCGATCACGAATAACGGCGTTTCAACAACCAAAAGAAGTTCAATTTTCATCAGCGAAATAATATCCGTGAATTGTGTCTACGGAAGCAACATGAAAGCCGTGGCAGCAAATTCAAAAACTATCGGTCTTCTATCATTGACCTCAATTATCGTGACGACGGCGTGGTCGAGTCGATCCGATGAAGATTCCAATTTCATCAATTTACGTCCACGTCAACAATCGGAAAGCGGTTGGTTTTTTACAGTTCTGTTCCACATTTCGCTGACGTCTTTTTTGTTGTGTATGGTGTGAAAATGTACAGTTTATCAGTTTGAACTGAGTTTGATAATTGATTTGAGATTGTTGCTCTGGAAAAAAGATTCGTGGCTCACTAAGTGACCAGACAATTTTGTCGTCCACGAAAGTACTTATGCTGAAACGAAATTACAAATTTCATGTTACTTGGGTACAAAAGCATCACATAATCGCAGCGCTCCTCCCCAAGTGCAAGTGCATCATTTTTTCGATCAGGTTCATAAATTCGTGTTTAATGCACATTCCACCATCACAATTTTGTCGTAAACATGTGCAGACGTAAAACAGAAAAATTAAAACAAAAAAGCCGACTGGACATTTCCGCAAAGCGAAGATGAACAAAATGATTTCCCATCTTTATGTCCAGTAACAACAAAGCCATCCGTGGCCGATTACCTGAGTTGGAACAATTGAATTGATTGAATGTCTGTGTAGTGTGCACTGCGCTTCCGTAACATGTTAGCCGGAGGCGACTCCATTGATTTGCAGCTTTCAATCAAACAGAAGTACCGCGCCAATTTTGTTCTGTCCGTAGCGTCAACAGAACAGACCGCGTTTCTAAATTACGGGTGGAACAGCTTTTACGGTGCCCCAGGCGGCTGGCTTTTATTGAGCATACTTTAACACGACGATTTAATGAAATGGCTTCTTCAGCCAACACCTGTAGGAAACCACGCAGAGATAATTCCGAATTTTAAAATTAGTTTCGAGAATGACCTTTAGGCCGAAAGGAAGAAACGCGATAGTTGTGCTTTTTGAAAGCCCCGGCTGTCCTATTTGTTTCGGTTTGCTAAAAAACTGAAAAGCTAAAGCTTCATGATGCGCGGCTCTTTTCTTTTGGTTCCATCTTTTCGGCATTCGTTTTGTGTTTTACTCGTGTGTCAGTTGTTCCCTGATATAATATCCTCCATATGGTGTGATTATTGTAAAACGGCTTTTTGTATTTTTTTGTTAAGTAAAAAGCTCGATTGACTGGAGATGAATGATAGTTGTGGATTTAGACTGAGCATGGCTTTATGGCTTTGATTTTTATTTGAACGTTTGAGTCGGATGGAAGAAAACGTGGAAATAAACACTGGAAACCAAAGGTTTTGTGGTATAAACAAACAAAAGGACGCGACGGTCGTTTAGTCTGAGGTTTGGCTGATTCAGGGTGCATTGAAAGTGGCGTGCGATGGAATTTGAAAATGAAAACCGCACAAGCCCATTGCATTTCTCAAACAACTGAGACTGTCTGCAGTGTTCGATTGTCCATTTCTGCTCCACGTGCTTCTTTGACAGCTCCGCTCATCGTTGCGCTAGCAAACTTGGTTGGATACGCAAGCAAAACGTATGGAACTAGAACATTTGCGTTGCTCTGCTGATTTGATTTGGCACTGATTTACAGGCAGTAAGAAAAAATGGAAAACGCTTGAATGGCATTTCGCTACCAAAAGCAGTGTTGCTTTGTTGTCTGAAAAATAAGTTTGTTGTCGTGAGTTCTGTTCACTGCCAAACGAACGCTCGAAAAAACATAATTTATTCGTTGGGTCTGCACTGAAGTCGGATTTACATGTTTTCGTTTTCGTCAAAAGTTTATGGATAAAACGTACTCCAGGACTCAGGAGGCGTATCAGTGTGTGGTCGTGTGCACGTCTCAAATGTTTACATGAACATATGAACACTTTTGTGTTCGAGTTTGCGAGTTTGAGAGAAGAGGCTCACTATTGTTCAATTCAAACGTGAACAGCTCAGATACAGTGAGACAAGTGCATGCGCTTGAGATGCATCATCAGTGTTCGTTCAATTGATTGCAATAAAAAAGTGGGTTGGGTTCGATGACCCAGGGGGTACCGTACACGACACCACTCGTTATGGGGGTGGTTTCGGCTCAATATCCACGATGGGGACCTCAGGCGCCACTTTCGACCTCAACTGAACTGCTTTCCCAACTGATAATCGGTTATGCCCGTTTTCTATATATTCAATGATAATCGACGATTGTTGATTTGCATTTTTCATTATGTTCTCAGTTATGCAACGGTGTCTTGCGAGAGAGAGAAGGATTGATGTTCGATTTCGTTGGTATTATTGAGTTGTCAGTGGCAGGACAGCACGCACACACAACACCGGCCGGCGCCAGTGCGTGTCAAAACTGAATGAGCATCGGCATCAGTCTCGTCATTGCTTCAGCCTCTCTGTACCCAGCCCAGATCCATTTTTTGGGTGCCCTATTGCGTCACTCAGAAGCCCCAGAAAAAAGTCGGGCGGCACCGTTTTTGAGTACGCGTGAAAGATCTAATCAGTGTCCGTGATTCAGCGTTACGTTTGCCAAACTGCGCAATCGACTCATTTACAAACCGACAACTGACTGCGTTTGATCTATCACTGATAGTGGTTGACTTAGTGGCCCCAGAATGACGTGTTTGATCGTACCGCTGGCGATTGCTTGTGTTTCGCCCGGCTTGCTTCTTGAACTTGTGTCCACTGTGGAAATAAGAAAACAAACATAAACAAACGCACAAGAACACCAAAATGGATATCGGAGAGAAAGCGAGCCTGTTTTGGAGCGCACTGAATGTTGACTGATCGATCAATGGTGTTTGCATTTTGACCCGGATATTTAGACAAGGGCAAGCACCGTTACTGCGAACAGCTTTGACGTCGGCTTGTGAGCAAAAAATGTTTGGTGATCCCACATTTCTTTCTGGAGGTAGACAACTAGATTTCATTTTATTCTGATTTGTGTGTGTGTGTCAAAATCATTTGCGATTCAAAGAGAAAGGCAACATTGTTTCGTGTCTGTGTGTCACTTCCGGTTACGGCTAATCTCTACAAACAGCTGAGTTTTCTGACGTACGAGACACTCGGTTTGTGCTCGTATGCCCCCCCCCCCAACAGGCAACAAGTCAAACAAATGTTATGACGAACTGGGGAATTCGGTAGTTTCCGTTTCGTATGACTAGAATCGAGTAAGCAACGAATTCACCCACGAAATCCGCAAGCAACAATCCCGCAATAATAATATGAGAACAATAACACGAACAACGTACACATTTCACGAAAAAAATGCCAGAGGCCTTGATACGATTCGGCGATGAAAAATCACTAATAACACAAATCTGCGTGTGTATAAAACGTTAAACCGTGTGCGCGTGCGTGCTTGATTTCACATCGCTATTTGGGGTGATGACCATGAAAACATGCATGGCATTGAGTTGGCCAGTCGTGTGTCCGGCGTTTGAGTGATGATGTCCAACAGATGTTACGCCGGATTTGAGGCTGATGCGCTTTGCAGGGCACTTTGTATGTGTACTCAACCTAAGATGCTGTGTGCTTGCCAAAAATGAGCAACGCATTGCTGACGTGACAGCAACGCTGGCGGTATTTTTGTATTTTTTTCGATGTTGCTCACTAACAACGGGACTCGAAAACCGCAAATCATAATTGACAGTTTGTCATGTTTTTTCCCGTGTCGTAATTCAATTTTCGAGCGCAAGTCAAAGCGTGTTTGGCTGGAATGAACTGTGATGAAAAACTGAAAATCGTTTTAGTCCGTCCGTAGTGTGTATATGTGAGTGTTGGGGATTTGTGTTTGTTGACGATATTTTGATGATGGATTTCAGTTTGTTCCGCAGTTTTTCAGTTCGGTCAGTGTCCGCTTATGATGACTATGGTTGATTTGACTCTTATAAACACTGATTCAGATGACATTTTGTCGAAAACAGTTTGTATGATAGCAGTGAGACTGAATGAGATTTTGTTTTTGATTGATTTCGATGGGTGGGAACAAAGAGTTCACGTACTGAGTTAGGTGCATGATACGCATGATGAATGAATACTAAGAGGAACTTTATGAATAACTCTGTTGTCATTAATGTGCCAAAATCACTTTCAGTTCAGATACGTTTTGTCTATGTAATTGGTTTATATCACTGAAGTGTGCTGGATAACATGTATGGCCAGAGAGCTATGCTGCAACTAGTTCGCCGGTTGCGGTTTCGCCAGGTATGAGCATCAAGCATACTATACACCGTCCTGGCTCGTCAGTGCGTCCAAAAGTTGCATATTTGTCGTTGCCATCCGAAGTGCCATTCGGTGGTGTGCCCCTGGCCAGAGAGCGCCGGACACGCGGGCGCCAGCGCACTCTGTCGCCACTGTTGTTCGTGTTCTGTAGTCCCATGAACTGCGAATTTATGACTATCATCACGCAAAAACATTCACATTCGTCTAAAAGCCCGTAACGGCTACATAAACGTTAGAGCTTAATCGACTTGTATGCTGTAACGGTTGTGGTTGGCTGGTTGTTCAGCCAAAAAAGTCGCCCTTCTGGCGGCAACTACTGCAACAGACAGCTGCGGCCTCTGGAGCCGTTCCAGCGAAGTCGACGCTTGTGCTTTCGTTGGGGTATGAATTCAAAAAACGGCTAATAGCGTAATATTACGACACTGCACCACATCAATATCATTCGAATTATGGGCGGGCCGTTTGAATTCACGGACACGAGAGTGTCTGTGGTTGTTTCATAGGCGTCAAGCGGCTAACAAATGACGACAAGCTCAATGTGCCACTGACTGACAGCAGACAGTTTTCAGTTCAGTTGAGATAACAACGTTTTTGAACAAAACGCAACAATTGTCTTGTCAATTTTGCAAATGAAACGCAACAAAAACATTCAACGCTCTACAATATGGACCCCTGAGCCCTTACTCCCCACTTTCAATTGGCAGACAGAATGAACTTTTTCATTTCACTTTGCATTGTGCGTTCATTTGAATAAACATGTAATCCGTAGACATGTAACATGAACAGTTGTGGCTGTGTCAGTGGGGTGCCAATTTTTGAATTTGTTTTTTTTCGAAAACTGGCGCGTGGCGCGGCAACCCCAGCAGCTTCTCTGACCGACTGACCATCCCGCGGCTGGCACGCACTTGTGTTGGTTACGCCCTGCTGGCTGAGCTCGCTGTTTTTCGCTCAGTAAGCTGTCAGCTAGCACGATAAAAAAGCTTGGAAACTGCTACTTGTTACGCTGTAAACCAAGCTAGCTGCAACCCAATTTTAAGCAAACAAAACTCTTTCGTCAGATTCTCTGTGTTTTATTAGGTAACATCTGCCGACATTAATCAAAATGGCAAGTGGCTCGTTCAGTTTCAGTCTCTGGCTGATTTTCGGTGAGTGACTGATGGTTGTTGTTGATCACTGCGAGTAGGTTGAGTCGGCTAGCTAACAACAACGCTGCTCAGTAGTTACTACAACTGTTACAAATGAAGTATGTGATTCCTGGCGGTGTCATTCGTGTAGCTTGGTTTTCATGAGTTCACTTCTAGCACACACACAGTTTTCTTCCCAAATAGGTTCTCAAAAACTTGCCCTAATCCTTCGAAAGCTTTCCCTCCAGCTGCGTCTGAGGGTACTGTTTGAGAAATTGAGACTAGACTGCTCGGCAAGAAATCCTCGTTTCAATAGCACCACACCTCGACGATTTGTGTTTTGTTTTTAGAGATAAAGCACACAATACAACAAGCTCGTAATTCGCAATCTTCAACACAACAGACCTTGAAAGCGCGCGCGCGCACCCAACAGCAGCAAGCTTATGGTGCTGCTGAAGCTGATAGATAACAGCAAAAACGTTTTTCTGCTCTAGCAAAAGCGATGTACACTTGTAAACAGGCGCATCGGCTCGTTTTCGTCAGCAGCACTGTTGGCTATGTGTGTTGAGAAATCAGCGCTCGCTCTGCTAACGTTAGTGCAGTGCACTGAAGTGACTGCTGCACAAACGGCACTTGTAGAGTAGAACGTAACACCAGAACGTAATGGCAAGCAATGAAGCACGTACTATCGTACTATCGATGACATGGCAAGTAAATAGTTGTGGCTGTGGAGTAGTGCAGCGGACAAGCAACTTGAGAAACTCTGCTCGCCATCTCTCCTTAAGTGATTCTGTTAGTGGCCATTTTATTGGTCTGCGTTTGCATTCGTCTTTGCCTCTCGCATCCCTGATGATATCCCGACTGTTCCAGACAAATTGGCTTGCCCAGGAAAGATGGATTAGGTCAGAAGACGGGATGAGAACGCTTGTTGAGTTTCAAAATTTGAATTAACCGCCGGGAAGTATTGTTTTTGTGTGTGTGTTTTTCGCGCAGCTGCCGTGTGTCAGCCGAACCTCGAACCTTACAGTGGTACATTTATAACCGTCTTGATTCAAACAAGCATCGCTTTTATCGAACACAGACAGCGCGATAACAAAGCTTGCTTAGCTAACTTTCTATCAATCAAAAGTTCACATTCAAGCATCAGTTGCATTGTAGTTAAATTAGATTTTTTCTCCATCGGGAAAGAGAGGACACTAATGTATTTTAGAATGGGATGTGCACAGGCAAGAAGACTGTAACGAATCACATCTTTTACATCTGTAAAAATGGGATATTTTATATCTGGGAATTCGAATTCAGTCGCGAAGAAGCAATCAAAACTACTCTAACAAGCGTGCACATGTCGATGTCGTGGGCTTTTTCAATGTGCTTAACTGAGAGCGGCTTTGATGCGAGTGGCTTCTTGTATACATGTGCCGATGTTGCCGGCGGCATCGGTACAATTGTACTCGTGCTAGAATGTGGCTATGTGGTATTGAGCTTGCTTATTGCTATCGAAGATGCCAGCTCAGCGAAACTGAAAAAGAAACCAGTGACATAAACCAAATCTACTCATTTCTGTTTCGTTTCCAGCTACGTTAAATCGTTTTTAACCACTTCTTGGAAGCTTTTCGAATCACTCCCGGCAGTTGTTTGGTTGTTTATAATAACGTTAACAGTGATTATAGATTTGGGAATAAATGAATGTATATGTGTTGACAGCAGAGTGAAGCGATGACAGCACATTATTACCCATTAAGGCTGCGTTTTCCGGTTGACATTTTGTATTAGCGCTTTTCCGCGTGCCCTTAGATCTCGCAGATCCCAGAGATGCTGTTGTACCAGCTGGTGATGTGATGTGAGCTGATTAGCAGTTGCAATTCAGAATAATGCTTTGGTGGGTAAGCTTGTGAACTCATTGACACGTGCCACTGCCATTGCCTTGATGTCCGTGGTGCTCCCTAACCCCAATCCCCAATCACGTGCTCGGTCGCCTCGATTCTCTTGGCTGTGGTGAGTCTCCACCCCACCCCACCCCTCCGACTGGTTGCATCGCTCACCAGGGCTCATTGCCATTTTGTTTTCTTCACACAGCGCATCAATACCATTCAGTTGCAAAAACTGGGTAACAGCTAACAGCTCTAATAGGCTAATTCAGTGTTCGCATCCAATTCTCATCCCGTTGTATCACGGAAAACGAATTGAAAACCATGAAAGCCGTTTTTCCATTCCAATGTTGTTCTGCTGGCCCAAACGCATGCCATTGACGTGAAAAATGGAACGTATTTTTGTAGCGTTGGGACTGTTGTACGGGACGGCGAAATGATGGATTAGAATTGCAGCGCAGCTGCACCACGTGGCATGCACACCGGTAATGCGTGCGAATGTGTGCGTGTGCAGTCATTATTTCTTGCACAAATGTATGAAACAAAAGCGTTACGACCGAATGTACAAACTGAAATGCGTCCTTTCGGGACCGAACTGAGCCGAATAGAGCCCTGAAGTCTGAAATCGATGTGTTTTTGAGTGTGCACTGTCGTTGTCGGTTGTCGGTTTTTCCGTTCCGACCACAGACGCAGGCATTCATGTGGTTCGCCAATGCTGAAAGTCATTTTCCGTATTTCGGCCGGTGGCCAGAGGAACATACGGAAATACCTTTACGTGTATAATTTATTATTTTTCGTCAAAATGGTAAAGCAGAAATGCGGACAGCTGGTTGCAAGTGTAATAATTCATGCGATTGTTGCTTCTGAGTCACGACTTATGGGTTCGGGAATGTCAGTAGGAATCCGGAAAACATACGGTGATTACATGGTTGTACGATGAACGTGCATTGTTGCTTGTGAGTGTACGAATGTGCCATTTGCGTTTGTGGTTGTGCTTTCATGCTAACAACTGGTTGGTTCGTTCACATACTGGTGTCGGTCGGTTGGCATTTTAACCGAGACCGATGTTTGGCATTACTTATGCATGTTATTTTGAGCTTGTGTTTCAAATGAGCAACACTGAACATGATTATTGTTTCCACTTTAATCAACCGATGTTTTGGGTCGCCAACAATCCAACACAGTTTTAGTGTTTTCAGTAGGATTGTAGCACCGTCGTTCCGTCAGGCCACTGGAGAGGAGTTTTGAGGTATCAACCTAGGAATTAGCAAGCGACCGACGAACAGAAGAGCTGTTTTGCTGTTTAAGAATTCGTGGGATAAACACAATCGTTTCACAGCTTCACACACGCCCATCGGATGATATATGCTGTTGCTGTTTAGCATGTTTGGGACTTGGGCTAATGAAAACGAACGAGCGCATAAATTGAATGTTACGATGCTGAAACACGTGATTTGATTAAAATTCTCCCCGTATTTCCACATCACATGCCCAAATGGTTTGGCACCAGCCAACGATGTAGCAGATCGTATCAATAACAAACCACAAACAACCACATAAATTTATGTTATGCCGTGTAGCCGAAGCTTATTCTGATTCTACTATAGCTCGATTTGGCGGCTACTTTTCATTCAGACTGATGGAATTCAACACAGTGCGCACATATGAATCACGCTTTCTGAAAGCACATTTGGAATGTGTGCCAGTAAGACGTAAAAATTCAAAGCCACAACTCGAGTAGTATAAATCATAACTTTATTACGCCATCTGTAGTTGAGATGAATTACGATTCAGAATATGGAAGCAGTAAAAACGAGGGCATTACACCGGTTTTATATTGTTATCCAACTAACACTTGGATTTTTATTTTACTGCGTCTGATTTAAGCCGAGATTCGGGTGGATGACGTTTTTACGTCGTTGATGCTTAGAGAACTACGAAAATAGTAGTGCGCTTCACGTGACAGCAGAATAAAATCGGCTTACGTTTGAAAATAGCGGCATTCAAACTGTGTTGAGTGAAATTGAAATTTCCCGTGGTTTCCTCTGAAATTTCAATTTAAAAAAACCGATTATTTCGCTGATCCGCTGCTGCAATTTAAAAATAACAGTCAACCGCTTGAAGTTTAGAAATTTAATTCCAGGGATGGGCTGGTGATTTCACTGATTTCAGCATTGTGAGCATCAACAAAAGCACAATGGAAAAGTAACATTTAGTGATTGGTAAAAGGGGCTGTATTGTAAAACTAGTGAGTGAGAGGCCCATTAAAATAACATATAAAGCCACAAAATCACACCAATCAGCATAATGGCAATGCATTTTCAACTGAATTTATTTTAATTTGAGCATAAGAGGCCTTGAACAACAGTAAATAAAAAAGTTGACCCACAGTGAGACAGAAGCGTAGGTAGAAGGTTGCTTATCAAAGTTGATCAACAACATCAACCGTGTGATAAACATGAATCAAACAAGCGATTTATCGGCTTGTTTTTATATCAATTTGAAAAATCAGATAGATTCAAATTAAAAAGTGATTGCCCCTGAAAGATGCTGACAGACAGTCGTTGCTGTAAATCACACGTTGGTTCATGCGTAAATTTCATGATTTGTGTTTTCAAAACTTTTGGTTACTTTTCTGGGCGGTCATAAACACAAACTTGACGATTTATTGTCAGTTCTTGAAAAAAACGCAGTATTGGGGTGCAATCAATCGATCGTGCCATAATTCACACCAGCGTTTCTAGTTTTTTTCTCGCCGAGTGTGTGTTGATTTGTGTATTGTCGTGCAAGATCGTTGCACTGATTACTGATGAAATGGAGAGATTCTGGAGGCTGGTTGACTGGTGTGTTTGTGTTGATTTAGCACTTGAGCACGCCCAACCCGAAATGGCCGAAAACGTGTGCACGTAAAGAAGCGTGACATGATTCACGAGCCAATGTCCGCCAACGACAGGCAGGGCCTCTTTTCTGGTTGCTACTTTCACTTTGATAATTTGCCACCAAGGCTACTTTAGGTGGTGCCAGCAGAGCATGCAACTTGGTTGGTTGACTTTGTGGTGTCGCTGTGGTCTGCCTGCAAAAGCGACAACGCCGCTGAATTGATCTCAAAATGTAGCGGTCAAGGTTGTCATCATCGTAGTTCTTTGTGACACACATCAACATCATGCATTTCAGCTTGGCTGTGTTCGCGTTCGCGCATTAGAACGGGAATCTGGCGAAGTTTAGTGGTTGGATGTTCTTTGTGCATTCGGGAAGGCATGTCTAACTCGCACTTTGCTTTCGTTTCTTTGACCAATGGCGATTTTTTCTTTTCACACATCAAGGACCACTGATCGTGCTGCGATAAATAATAGCTGAGGGTGGAGGTGAGGAAAACCGAGGTGAATCTTTTGCAGCAGCAACGTTTTTTCTGTGATTTACGATCGGCATGGAAGAAGACGCCTTTGACCCCGGGTGCACTGAGCGAAAATGATTGGTATGGTGGTCATTGGGCAGAGCAGAAAGAAAAAAGAAGAATATGTGGGCCGGTTTTGATGCAGGGAATGGACGCAGGGAAAAAGTTGTCATCGGTTTCGGACAACAATGCGAAATGACAAGACGGAATAATTGGATTAGCGGGCGTTTTTGCACGACTTTGGTTGCGCAGTTGACTTCAAAACTGCACTTGGCATCGCATTTGACATTTATTTACACACGCATTCAATCGTTTAGTGGGTATTAGTAATTTCTGACATGATTTCCGCATAGAATTGCCTGTTTCTGCACAAGGAAAGATGTGCCCGATTGTAATTTATTGCACAAACTTTTATTATTTTTACATTTTCCAGAATTATCGGTTTGCAAATGCGATGTTTTCAAGTTGTGCGGTTTTCTTCAGGGTTGATGGTGTTAATAAAACCACGGGTGGTTGATTTGATTGCAAAATTTTGAGACAGTGCAAAGATTGAGATCAGCACGAAACGATTTATTTCTGTCGTCACCAGTGAAATGCAAAAATATTACCCAAAACCGCATGTTGTCTTGTGGTTTTGAATGAAATATTACGTTGGGGTTGATAGAAAAGTTCTGAAACTGGGGATTTACAAAAGGTTTTTGTTGATGGTATCTTCTTTTTGAGAATGGCCTTTTCCTGTGGTTGTATGAAATTTTGAAGCAGAAAATAATAAAAACCTTGGCGCGAAATTTAGTTGACTATTCCGTGGACTTGCAACGACTACATCATTTACATCCTAGAAAGACCGCAATCATTTTCTTCTGATTTAATGAGAATCGTTTTAAAAGGCGGTTTTTATCAATTGAAGGAGCATTCATAGATTGATTGATTTCTGTTCTATTCTTCTTGATGTTCATGATCATCTTCTGTGCGTTACGATAATCATGAACAGCAAGCATCGAAAGAACAGGCCATAAAAAACGCCATCACGTCGTTTTTGCTGATTCTTTGAACATTTGCTACTGTTGACCCAAGGCAAAGTGGTGTGGTAGTATTCTTTTCAGGGTCAAACATGAATTGTGATGTGCAGTGTGTGCCGGTTGGCTTCCTTTTGCGTTGAATGGTCATGGTTTTCAGCCTATTGTTATTGATGTGATGTTGCTTTTTGACGGAAAATGGCGCAATAAAAATGTCATCGCGTTGAGCGATGGGAAACCGGCAGTTTGTGGTGGTTTTATTGTGGATTTTGTGTGCTTGTGGGGTATTTGTTTGTGTTTCTCGGAAGGAACTTTTTGTTCAGAGACGCACACAAAATTTTAGCAGCACTGAAAGCAGTAAAAAGGAATTTCCAGTAATTTCTAAAAACAAAAGCGTATACAGTCCATCTGGAAAATATATGCAACATGACGCAAACATGACGTGATGACCAACCAATCAGCACTGAGAGTTGCTATGACCAACCAATCAGGTTGTTGCATATATTAGCGAGATTGACTGTATGCAGAAAAACTTGTTTTTGACAGCAGACGTGTGACAAGCGTTTGCAAATCGGCATGACTGTGGAATGAGTAAGCGATAATGAATGCGCTGGAAACGGCATTTTTGATGATGATTTGTGCGGCAAGGTGTAAAAACTGCATTTTTTGCATTTTTCATTTGTTTCGAGAGAAAAAACGCTGAAAGTTTTGCACATTGCAGAAATTACGACACCGACGTTTGCCGGGGACAGCGGCGCTACGGAGCATTTCAAACTGTTGACGTTGAGCGGCGACTTTTTGATGGTCGGAGCGCGGTACGGTTTTTTTCGCGCTTCATTTTTTGGCTGCCTGATTATAAATTTTGTGCAATGGTTTTTCTTCGTTAATCATTACCTTTTACTGGTTTCACATCTCTTTCTTGCTCGACAGGGGTTTCTATGTAAAAACACAAAAATAACAATCTTGTTAATTTTATGACATAAAATGTAATCGAGAGATTTTGTCGAAGGGTAAACGAAAACAAGAAAAGGCTTTTTTGTGCTTGTTTTTTGTTTTCTTGGAGTTGGTCATGTGGTTTCAAAGTTCCAAATTTACAAACAAACAGCAACAACGGTGTTGACGTTACAAACTGAGCGTCACGACACGTTTGCTTATGATAGATCGGTGCGCTTTCATAAAAAAACTCCTCCCGGCACGAACAATTTTTTTACAAAAACACAAAAAGTCATTCCTTGTGGCCAAGCAAAAAACAAGCCATTGTTTTAGTTTTGTTTTTCGTCATAAAGCAACACGTACACTTATGAAAAATCATTTTTTTCTCGGACCATATTTTCAGGGAAAAATAACACTTTATTTGGGCAAGCCATACTTTCAGTGCACACGCCAGATATTTTCAGCTTTTTTGTTCAGCCAGTCAAACTAATAACGCGGAGCGGAGTCCTGTAAAAATTACAGAAAAACGTTTTCCGCTTTCCGAACACGAGCAGAGCAAAAACCGGGACAGCTTATTTTCGGTTTTTTTAAACGTAAGATTGACGATCATTATCGTATTGTTCTTGTCCCAAAACCATTTTTTGTAAAAAAACGACAAGAAAAACAAGCCAAACTTTCATAGTCGCATTCTGAACCTCTTGCAAATTGGAAAACAGCCGAAATCAATCATCACCGCTCGGCGCTGTCTGAGTTTTGAGTGTGGCTGGTCTCAGTGAGTCGACGAACACTTTTTTGACGACAACGACGACAGTTTTTTACGGAGGTAATCGGTTTGTGTTCGTGTGTGTCCGTCCACCGGGTGACAGAGATAACAAATGTTTGTGCGTTCCATAAAGTTGGTTGTAAAAACTCGTAGCGACATTGTCGACTTTCGAGAAAGACAAAGCCGCACTTTTCTCCTCCGTATCGTGTGATTGATCGTCATCGGTCGGTGAGCGTCATCAGAAAAATAAACGCAGCTGACTGGGTTGTTCTGCGACACACTGCATTTAATCCGCGTGTTTTCGACTTTATGGACCGGCGTGGTCACGTCACCGTCTCATCTCCACAGCAGGTCCGTGTTGAAACTAGGGACTGACAATTTTGTCTGCTAAAGTTGCATTTAAAAACTTTCAGAGAGACACTAAACCGCAACTGATTAATCGTGTCACGATTGGTCACCAGTTCTGACTCTCACGGTTCAGTGGGCAGAAACGTGTGCATGTCGTGTCTTGAGTGTTTATAAGTAACAGAATTTGTTTGCAATTGTTTCGTTCGTTAATCCTGTCGTCTTTGTGAAATAGAAGCTGAACTTTTGTTATTCTTGTTTACTTGTGTTTGGTTGTGTGTGTGTCGGATCGACAGACTTGTGGTACGCTATTGTTTATTATTTGCTCAGAACTTAACTAAAAGTGTTCAAGATCTTGGACCGGACGGACCTTTGGCGGATTAAAAAGCAAGCTTCTGGATCTGTTGCATGAGAAAAATAAACCAGTTCAGTGTTTCGGGAGCATTTCAGACTTGGTCCGACTAAAAATTTGCTCTAAATCCTTGTGAATTTCATAATTCAGCATGCAGGGTCAGTTTTACTTTCTCGAGAGTAATACGTAGTAGCAAATGACCGTCATATAACTGATTTTATGGCTTTCTCAATGATTATTGCCTAGCTGTTTGTCAAGCATATAAATTCAGTTGGGGATAGAGTTTGAAACTTGGGCTGGGTTGGTAGGAAAAAGGGATAGTGTAAACTTTATGTTAGGGTCTGCTGACCTTATTATGAGCACTTGAACACACAAACACACACTAGCATTGAGTCTGAAACTGGGGGTGTAAGAACACTTTCGGTTTAATGCTTGGTTTGGCGGTGGTGGTCATTGTGTCGTGTTTACATTGGCACACTTTACGTTCGAATGTGTGTGTTCTCCACCACAATGTTTGCGTTTGACCAGGCACAATGTTGTTTTGGTCATTGCCTTCGGTTTGGAAACTTGCAAAAGGAAAGGTCGATAATTTGATTTCAGGTTTCTTTCACTCCAATAGTGTTGAAACAACAAGTTAGAAACTTGAACGCAAAAAACAATGTGGATGATTCAAACTCTGTTTTTCTGATAACTGACAAGTTAAGCTAGATTTGTGGGAACGTGAAGGAAATAAAAATAACGCGTGGTAGTGGTGATAAGGTGACCTGTACTGTAACAGAACATTGCAAGCGATAGGCACACTGAGACTGAATAGAACTTGTGCAATGCATCATTTTCACTTCCGTCTGTCGGGAAATACTAGCTTAAAAAATACATTGCGAAATGTAGTTAACACGTATTGACGGTGTCACCGGTTAGCACCTTGAAAAATGTGTCAACGAAATTGAAATACATAATTTTTGGCAGTCAATGGTCCGTAAATTTTGAAATAAACATGATAAGATAAGATTATTTGTACCCTGGTCGACGCAGAAAGAGCTATATTGCTGATTTTTTTTGAATTTTGCAAAAATTTACATTTTTCCCAGTACACACCCCCACCCCAAAACACACGCACACCACACCCTCATCTTATTCAATAGTCATTCTTCCCAACAAGGAAAAAAACAAAGCCCCCAAAAAAACCACAAAAAAAAAAAATATAAAAATAATATACATTTACCCCCTTTTCTTCTTCTCTAAAAAGGGGGGGTTGTTTTTTTTTTTAAAAAAACGCTTTTTTATATATAACCAACGCGGTTGTTTAGCTCTTTTTGTAGCAAAAGAGCGTTCCCTCAGCCCCCACACCACAAAACCCCCCAAAAATACACCCCGTTTGGTGGCGTGTGTTTCTCTCGTTCACACAAGCGAAAAAATAAAAAAAACACATAGGTGTGTAGCTTTAGGAGCACTGTTTGTTGTCTGTTCCTACAAAAAAAGCAAAAAACTCGTTATCTTTTTTTTGTATTCTGAAACGATTTGGCCGGGGACCGGTGTTTTCTGGTATTGAACACAAGTTTGCACCGGTTGTACAGGACTAGGAGAAGGGTGGGTTGTGGTTTGGGTGGGCGTTTGTGGTTAAATGTTGGGTTGCTGGGGGTTTACGATTTTATGGTCAGTACAACAAGTTGTTTACTGTGTTCACCAGGTGATAATGAGTGAACTGACGACAGTAGACATGTTGTCTTTTTGTGTTCGATTTCAGTAAACGTTTCAATAAAAGAGTAAAACCAGAGTATAATCAAATTTGACCGTTTGACTTGGCCATTCATGCATTTCAAAATACGACTCAATCAGAATGTCACAGAATGTCTGAGTCATGTCTTGTTGCGTTTGACTGAGAGTGGTGATAATAAAAAAACGAACAAAACGTCGCTTTGTTTTGACAGCTGTACTATTTCAAATCCAAGTGTTCAATTTGAAATTCATAGTAGGTTGCATTGTGTTCCTCGTCTACCCTAATACTTTCGTTTAATCGCAAACCTGGAAGAACGACATTTCGTTTTTTTTGATTGGCTGAGTCATTTTCAGTTCCTGGAATCTTTCGTTACATTAGCTTAATTTCGTGAATGTTCTCAATTTAACATAAAAACGTTGTAATAAAAGCTGTCCTAGTCGTGCATAAAAATGACCCGTTGCGAGATACAACGCAGTAACGCACTCAGTAACCGAAACGGAACTGTTGTGTAACTGGGAAATCGTAATCAGCTTTATTGCTTTCGTTTTTGTGTCAAAATCGTCATTTTTGGTTTTCTGTTGTATTGTCCATGAGTACATGACTCACACAGACAGAACATCTGACTAGTTTTATGGTACCTCGAATTTGTAAAACGGCAGATGGCATAGTGTGTTGACTATTCAAAAGAGGTCGGAATAAGGGGGGGTGTTAAGTTGAGCTAATAATGCAGGTGAATTTGAGTGGGTGTGAATGGTTAAATATGAAAATGAAATCTGAACCCCCAAAAAGAACAGTTTTTCAAGAAAAAAATTCGCTCATTATTATCTTTTTTGTTGAACGTGTCGTAATATGCATTTGCATGTACAGACAGGGAAAATGTCTCTCGGCTGCGCGGCAATTTGAACTCAGCAAAACTGAACGTAATCTGACGGCAGTTTTGGTTAGAAATGAAAGAAAACAGATCTTAATCAGAACCGTTTTCACCGTTATTTTAAAATTCGGTACAGAAACTCGAGTGGCCGGCGGACGCGGGCGACGTGGACTCGTGCCAGCTGAAGGGCAGGTCGTCCGAGGACTGCCACAACTACGTGCGCGTGATGCTGCCGCAGACGTCCGGACGCACGCTGGTCTGCGGCACGAACGCCTACAAGCCGACGTGTCGCCAGTACGCGCAGTCGACGCACGGCGGCGTCGCCGGCTACCAGATGCTGCGCCAGTTCGACGGCTACGGCATCAGCCCGTTCGACCCGCGTCACAACAGCACTGCCGTGCTGGTCGCTGAGACGGACTCGGACGAGCTGTACACGGGCACCGTAACCGACTTCGGCGGCACCGACCCGTTGTTCTACAGGCAGCCACTCAGATTCGATGGCAAGTCCGCCAGGGGCATCGGCATGCTCCGGACGAAACGCGACGAACGCACCGTGCTCAATGGTCGGTTTCGCTTGGGGTTAGCATGTTGGCATTGCACAGAGGTTCTGTCGTCCAAGAATAGTTAGATTAGATTTTGTGAACAGCTGTTTCTACCAATTTCTAAAGTTCCATTTGTGCGTTTCAGAGCCGGACTTTGTCGGCAGCATCGCCCGCGGCGACTACGTGTATTTCTGGTTCCGCGAGAAAGCGGTCGAGCACGACGGCAACGACGACAGCTCCTCGGTGGTGTACTCGCGGGTGGCGCGCGTGTGTCGCCGCGACAACGGTGGGCCCCCGCCGTACGCGCACTCGTGGACGACGTTCGTCAAGGCGCGACTCGCGTGCCGCCTGCCCGCAGAGCAGCCGTTCCACTTCAACGAACTGCGTACGTGGTCGCGTGTTTCGTTGTTGGGGAGAGAACGCTGGACTCTCTGGCACAACTGGAGAGCTGAACTTTTTTGCATTGAGCTCGACTGTTCAAGTAAAACGAGCTGATTCGCTTATTCAACTCGTTGTAACATCTGGTCTCATGTTTATTTCGAGAAACGCAGTGAACTGAGCTAAGACTGTGAAAACGGCACAGCGGTGCTTTTACACCACTGTTCGCAATGAGCATTGTGCGGTGGCTGTGTTGCAGAGGCCGTGAGCGACGTGCTGCTCGAGTCGGACGGCGCGGCCGTGGTCTACGGCGTGTTCACGAGCGGCAGCAACGCCATGCGCATGTCGGCTGTGTGCGCCTACCGTCTCAGGGACGTCGACCACGTGTTCGACCACGCCGCCTTCCTCAAAACACCGCAGAGTCCGCAGGCGCCCTGGCTGCCAGTGTTGCCCAATCAGTTGCCGACGCCGCGGCCCGCAAAGGTGACACTAGTCGTTGCTGTTCTGCGATTCAATGCGTCTGTGCACGTGCAAATGGGCAGTAGTTTCATGAGTGATGCGGCACTTCAAACATGCATAAGCGACTCGGGCCATTTGAATTGTCGTGTCAAGAATGGGTGTTCCAAATTTTCACACAAGCTGAAAACCGTGCGATACGTGAAGCATCAATTTTCCTTGCAATGCCTTCAGTGCGTCGATAATTCTCGTTCGCTGCCGGTGCAAACGATCAGCTTCATCCAGCGCAACATGCTCATGGCAGACAGCGTGCCCGACCGGTTCCCAGCGCCGCTCATCATTGACAACTCAATGAAGTGCGTCTGGCCAGTGAACATTGCCACTGATCAGAGCAGACCATTTTCAGACGAACACAGTGCAGGGTGACTACGCGTGTGTTGCAGGCACGTGTACACGCAGATCGCGGTGGCCGCGGGCGTGCGCGCGGTGGACGGGCAGCCGTACGACGTGCTCTACCTCGGCACCGACGACGGGCGTCTGCTGAAGCTGGTGCGCACGGCCACCGGCCGCTCGGTGCTGGTCGAGTCTGTGCAGGTGTTCGCAGCGAGCACGCCCGTCCGCAGTCTGCTGGTGCAGCGCTCGCTTGTGCTCGTCAGCGACTCGCAGGTCAAGGCGGTGCCGCTGGCCAGATGCGCCCAACAGCACACGTGCGGCGGCTGCGTGCGACTGCAGGACCCGCACTGCGCCTGGGCCGCCTCGCACGCCCGATGCGTCGCCGTCAACGAGTCCGTAGCTGTTTGCGCATTGTAGATGTTGCATTCATTTCTGTGATTTCCATGTTCTTAATTTTATGATTTTCAGTGATCGCTGGAAATTGGACGAACTGACGCAGAACGTCGACTCTGGCCGGTCGCCACTGTGCCCCGAGGGTGAACTCGACCCAGAGATGTACGCCATTGATGGTGAGTGTACAGTGACAGGCCAGCTGCATAACAGGAAGCTTTCCATTGGACACAAGCATTTCACTCTGCTCACAGACGTCTACCGTGCACAACCAGCAGCGCCGTCGCTGAACGCGGAGCAGCGGCCGCACACGCACTCAGGCGGCAGCATCGCGGTCGCAGTGCTGCTGACACTGGCTCTCGCGTCCACACTCGGCTTCTTGCTCGGCTACCGCGTGTCACTGTGGCGGCAGCAGCAGTCGCAGAGCACGGCCAGCGGTGGCTCGTCGACCATCAGCTCGTGCGACTACGACTCCTCGTCGCTGACGCGTGCACGACTGACTGCGGCCGCAACGAACGCTCGCATCATCGAGCAGCAGCACAGCGCCAACGGCAAGCTGGCGCCGCTGCCTGCGCTCATCCACCCCACCACGAACATCTACGCGTCGCCGCCGAGCTCCGCCAAGCTGGCGCCCGTGGAGCACAGCGCGCCAGACGCGCACGGCAGCGGCGCGTTCAGCTTCAACAACGCCACGGTTCTGTTCAACGCGAACGCCTGTCCGCCGACGCCGTCAGTGAGAGGCAGCAGCTCTGGCTCGAGTCGCTCGCAGCACTCTGCGGCGGCGCTGATGTCGGGCAGCATGACGCTGTCCAGGACACCGACGACACTCAGAGAACGCAGCAACATGCTCGCCTCCATGATCATACCGTCAGCAGGCAGTGTCTCGAACGGTACACTGCCGAAGGACTACAGGGTGAAAAGGGCATATGTTTGAGGCTGTTGCTCGCATTCACTTGCTGTACATTATGTCTTACTGTTGCACGCTTGAACCTACTGATCTGATTGATACGAGAGATTTTTATCTGATGCCGTCGTTGTTGTTTTTGTGTTGCCTCTTCGATTTCTGTGTGTTCCAAGTTTTCCCACGCGTTTCTGTTTTCAGTGATGGACAACCAGAGTGATGTTGAAACATTGATGACGTTTCATTGTTCCACAGTTGCTATTTATTTCCGCTGAATTTCTTGTTTTAGCCTTTTCTTTCCGTTCTATCAGTCGGGCTGTTTTATTAGCGTTAGCTATTGGCTGTTGGCTGCCTATTCAGTCACACCACACCGTCGCACGGCTATGGCAAACACCAGCGCCCACAAATCGGAATATCCCTAAAGATGCGTGTGGCATTTCTTCGTTGCACCTGATTCATCAACCAACCATTCGAAATAAATTAGCTAATACTAACAAACTGCAGCCCGACTACATACACGTACAAAACCAGTTCATGACCTTTTTATCCTGATTGTAACTTTCTTCAATCGGCGTGCTTCAACTTTCTTTACATCGTTTTAGTAATCCAGCTTGCGACTTGATACGGGTCTCACACCAATACATTTATAAAACGCTAACATTGAATGACTCCAGAAAATAATTTTCCCCAATTTCTCCAAGGTTAACAACTGAACAACAAAAAACTATTCCGTGTGGTGCTCAAAATTTGCTGTTACTCTTGTCCGTTAATTTTGGCATTCGTTGCTGCAGTTTCAGACAAATTACCTTAAAGCTCTGTGTGTATATATTCTTCTGTTTGTTACTCTTGTGCCAGCTTGATTTTTGTGTTTTGTCGCAGAAAAAAATAAATGCTGCTAGCCTGCAGCCGGATTCGATTGCGTCTGGAAGTCAAACCGAATCCTGGAAACATAGCAACGTCAAAATTACAAATTATTGCCATCCGCAATTCTGTCAAAACAAATTACACAAAGAAAACCACAATTACACAATAAGTAGAGACGGCAAAAATCGATCACACTGAAAATCCATCAAGAAAACAACCTAACACCAAGTAAAGTTCGAATTGAATGAACAAAAAACAAATCAAGAAAAAAACAATACAACCAAACGTATGATACAGTGCAAATTTTTCATAAATAATGTTTTCATGGACAATGAACAGCATAATAGCAGCATTGCAGCGTGTGAACGAACGGTATCGACATAGCGCTAAAGTACTCCACGGAGATAAACGCGAAAATCGCTAATTTTCAATCAAAAAATCGCAGCTAGAAAGAAATCCTGCCAGCAAGCAAGAACATTATTTTTAGCTAGGAGGTGACCACTGGAAAAGCTGCAAAATGGCTCTTTATTTCAACCCAAGAAATTCAATAAAAAACTTGTTGGGCGAAGCTTTGAAAGTTGACTGTTCAGCAAAAAACAATCAGAAATTCAATTTGTTGAGAGTTGAGCCATTTTTGATACAGAGTGATTATTATTGTGCTGTTCACTGCAAAACAAATTGGAGAGCGCACAACTGATGCCCTGATTGACCATATACGTATTTGCCATTCCATTTTTTTAAATCCGTATTCCACGCTTTTCGGATTTTCCACTTTTACAACAGGTCGCGAGCTGACTGGCTGCAATCCAGTGACAGAACACAAACACACTGATTGGCTGCAATACAAGCACGACACTGAATGGGGCGCTTGCGAGTTAACATTGAGCTGTTTAGCCAATCAACGTTCGGTTATAAACGACCATCACTCTGTATCAATGTCAAATCATTCTAAAACTAATACAATCATCAACAAACATGGAGTGTAACTTGACAGTGTTCTTTGACAAAGGCCAAAGATGTATAAGCTTCAAAACACCGTTCAGCAATTCGTTGCGTCTGAGAAAGAGAAATCTAACGATTATATTCACACTCCAAAAAAAACGAAAGTAAAGCAGAGTTCTTTTGAAAATGGAACAACGTCATCACTCAAACAGTCAAACTGAGCCGAATTGCTGCTTGGACACTTGTGAACATTTTGCACGGTGAGCTGTTGGTTATGGTTGGCGTGCGATGGTGTAACCGGACACGTCAGAGCGGTGTGTGGTGTACCGCAGAAAGCGGTGTGTGTACCACAGAGAACGCCCGGCAAGAAACGTTTTGTGGAACATGCTGCGGTGTGATTTAATGAGCGCACTCCGCTTTGAGCAACTCCTGTCCGGCTTGCAAGCCTCAAACAAAAAAGCACGCGCACGCACGTGTAAACAAAAGCTTGTTTCACAAATTGCTGAGCGTTATTAACAACACGTGAAATGTGCCACAACGTTGACAAGCAGATCACACAAATCGAAATCAAGAAGCCAGTCAAGTCAGCAACAACCACTGACACATGATGTTGCGCAAGTTTACAGGTGAGCATGCAAGTTCCTCAAATTGGAGCGATTTTACAAATCAGAGTGGCTGAAAAGGCTTGAAAGACGCACTCTAGTTTGAGAGTGCTCCCTGGTACACCGCATGATATGCGCACACAGCGACACACCACGCACCGATGGTTTGCATCACGTGATGCTCACGCCCTGACGGTCTCACACGTCTGCATAAATCCACTTCTCGTCGCAAGAGAAAGTTTCAAACATAAAAATTACATCAAAAAACGGAATCTCACGACAAAAAAAAATAGGTCCCTTATTGTAAACTTCCAAATAACACAAAGTTATTGTCAGTTCTGTCCTGCTTTTGACGTTACTCCTGCTCTCATCTCAAACGCTACACAATAATGACAGCAAAGATCCACTACGACTGCAACACTGGTCAGGGGGCACGAAGTGGCCAATTTTGACAAAGGAACGCTATGAAAAGCTTGCGGTTATGAGCTGCTGCAAGCGGAAATGGAAATGCGACAGCGCCTTTAAAAAACAGCAACAGCAGAAACGTAAGTCTCTTACCAGAACGATACAAATAAAACAGAGCATGTTGATGTGGTCGCACGACGGACTTGCGTGGTAACGACGGTCTTATGTTGCCAAGTTTATTATCAGCATCTTGTTTCGGTGGTGTACCAGCTGAACAATGGCTGCACGTCATATGAATCCAGAAAAGCCCAAAACCGAAGATGCAACGAATAATGATACAAC
>JASANC010002668.1:0-19773 GCA_030248135.1 Theristus sp. LFF4_11 | reverse complement strand
CAATTCCGTTCAAATAATTGAAAAAAAAATAGCAAACAAACAAAATGAATACAGAAAATCAAACCATCTTCGCATCTCGACGTACGGCATTTTAGGTCAGTTTCTAAAATTATCCGGCGACCGGCACGGCACGTCACGTCACGTCTTCATTCACTACCTCCTTTTTTGCCGTCCGTCGACGCACGTCGACGTGCGCAGAGTATGAATGAGCAAAAAATCTAAAATGATCCGGCACGTCACTTCACGTCACGTCTTCATTCATACCTCTCTTTTGACGTGATCCGGCACGTCACTTTACCACACGTCTTCATTCATACATGACGTGCCGTGACGTGACGTGCCGGATATATAAACGTCTTGCATGAATGGGCCGTTACCTTCCCTTGAAAATCGGTTGACGAGCCATTAAAAGACTGGTTGAAACACGGTTGAGTCAGTTGAATATTTTTACAGCAACCAAATAACGGAATGTCTTTTGTTAGGAGCTCCAACGACATGCCTGCTACGCAGCAGCCCCAGCGTTCTGGATAGAAGAGCCGTGTGCGCAACCTCAGCAGCTTGATTCGTCTGCAGACGTTCTGTGTTAACGAAAAGTTTGCCTTGAAATTCAATGTTCATCAAAAACATATATTTTGAACAGTCATATTGACTGCACTGTTGCGGCTTTGTAGTATTTGACAAGCTTGTGTGTAAAATGTTTTTGTGTGGGCTCTTCTGTCATGTTTGGACGGGTTCATGTCTCCTTGGTGTTCTATGCCCCCGATTCAAGAAAGTTTGAATTCAATGCTGTTTTTATGTTGCTAATTTGTGTGAAAGCAGTTTATGTAATTGTCGCATTATATGCGAGCGAGACAAGTTTGCTGCACTGTTGTTAATTACACGAAAAGACATAAAACACGAAAAACTACGTCTTTTCGTGTAAAATGACGTTGTTAAATCTTTCAGCATAGATTGTCTGGCTAGAACGCTGAAAGGACAAGCAACCATCGTTACTTTTTCTCTTTGTTCACTGTTCTCATTTACTTGTTGAATTTGCGATTCCCTCCCTCATTTCATATTATCTGATCGTATACTTCTTATCTTGAGTGTTCACTCTGAATATGTATTCTCGAAAACAAATAAAAAGCTACTCAAAGAATCATGTTCAGTCCATTGTTTCGAAAACAATCTGAATAACAAAAGCAAAAGCAACAATGTTTTTTATTCTTGTGGATGTTTTTTTTCAATTTCTTAATAATTTCGCAATTGTATCACTGAATAAAAACAATTGAATCAAGTCAAATGTATCAATCAACCTGAATTTTTGTATCACGAGGTAAAATCAACTGTCCTCACTGTGTAGAAAAAGCACGCCATTTTACAGCCCAGCTCAATAATATATACAACTATTGTGGATTTATTCAAACGTGACCAAACTAAAATGACCTCATTTTCTTTAAAAACGCCCGTTTGTCAATGTTCAGACACTAAAATGTCAGTTTGAAGTGACTGATTCGACATTCATCATTTGTTTGCGGGAAGAAACCGGAAAGTCTGGTTTGCTGTCAACGGCAAGCGCATGTTTGCCGGGCCGGCACATGATGTCATTTCAGTGGGACACGTTTAAAAAAATAGGTCATAGCTGATTGGTTGGCTGCACACACGTGCGTTGGTGCATGCGTTCTGTGCAAACTTCGTGTTCATCCACATACCACTTTCGCTTATTTCTGCCGTCCCACCACTTTCCGTGCGACCGCGTGGTGCGATCTCGCCTGCCAGAGATTTGAGTCAAGGTGTTTATCTTCAGCGTCGATGTTGACGAACAATTTATACTCAAACCACAACAGTGTTCATTATTTGTTAATGTGTGTCTTATTGATATTGCATGTTCCATGGTAACTTTTGTGTGGATATCGAGCTTTATTGTTCTAAACTATGTATCATAGTATAACCGCTTGTGCCAAACAAAGAAAGAATTTTTTTAACAATTATTGTAGAAACGCGTTGTCGTTCTCATTTTCACTGCCGAAATGGTGCCCGTACAAAAACGCATCAGCATCTGTTTGCAGCCTTTTATCTTTCTTTTGCTAAGTGAGTTTCTTTAAGAAATTCGTCAAAATATACTTTTTTTATCTTAATAATTTCGTACTTCAACGATTTATTCACTTGCTTTTCAAATGCTCAAAGGTTTTATTGATCGGACAGGCATGAATTCGTTTGCGTTGAAATGCTACGAGTGTCCAAAGCAGGTGCAGTATTGCGGAGTTGGTGAATGCACCGGTTCTTACTGCACCAAGGCGGGAATTACTGCATCATGTAAGTTCTTGTGACAGTCACTGATTTTTATTCAGATCTCTAACTTTTTTTGCAGAAAAAAACGGAAACGTTTGAAGATGTTTGAGTAAACTGCGCATGTTGTCACTGAATTTTCTATTTACAGTTGGTGGCCAACCAGTATTCACGTACGGCTGTGCCACCAATGGCACAACGGTGGAGACTGGCTGCCAGGAGGTGCTCACCCTGGTCACTTGTTTCTGCAATGATTTGGATTTCTGCAACACTGCCATTGCTGCTGATTTCAAGCGTTATGTCTTCACGTTATCCTTTGTCAGTTTTATTATTGCGTTCACTTGTTGGAGAATTTGAATAAATGGGGAAGTAAATGCATAATGTGCTGTGAACACGGCCATTTGGCACAGAAATGTCTTTTTTTGGTTGCATGAGTGCCTCAGCACTTTTGGGTGTCATGGAAAATGCAAAGACGACCATGATTACCTTGCGTTCGGGGTAAAAAAGCGCCATAAAAGCAAACAGCTGATACTCAACCCTGAAGCAACACTAACCTGTAACTTATAGCAGTGAAAGAAATATGTATGTATTAGTCCAGTATTTGTGATCACATGTACATCAGCATGAAAGCACCTCAGGAAACATCCAGAAAACGCACATCAAATGAACGCCAGATCACAAACAGCAGCGTCACCCCGCAAGCGTGCTGCGACCGCGCAGACTCGGCTGTCGTGCGTTGCGATCGTCGTCGGCTTGTCGTTGTTGGTTGTACCGGTCGTTCATGCAGCGCATTCCATAAATCGGTGTTACGGCAACAAATTGTTTTTGTCGTAATGTACCACTACGGAAGTAGTTCGACAAAGCAGTTGTCGTCAAGCGCACCGTCAAAGCCATTCGAGCAGTCAGATTTGTGGCGTATGCCGGTTAATTGGGCAGTGTAACATACAGGGTGGGCCAAAAAAAAGGTTCCATTTTCAAACTGCTGTCACTGGCTGGTGTTTTAATATTATGAGCTGAAATTTTCAGCACTGATAAAACATGTGATGCCATTTTACTGACAAAACTTTTTTTCAGATATATAATTCCTTGCGCTCACTGTGGCAGATTTTCTAAAAAGTTCGAAAAAATCAACAAATTGACTGAAATGAGTGCAAGACAAAATTAGTATCAATATGCGTGATTCAATTTTGAAACTGTTGCGAAGGTGACAAATGGGTCTTTTTGGATACCCGGGTATTGATAATTCAAATCATGCGCTCAGAGTTGAAAGGTCTCACACTTGAATTGCATTTGAGCAGCTCGAGCGAAATTCTGATGTTTCACAACGGACTCGAGTCAGCAGCCATGCGACGGCGACAGAAAGAATTGTTCAGTTGACTTTTTGTTTTGTGTGTTGCGCTGTCTGTTAATTTGTTTCTTTTGAAAAGTTTTTCTGCGGTTTTAATAAAAACAGTGTTTCAGTTTCAGTTTTCTGCAGTTTCGTCATGGTTAAGTGGACAGCAGAACAACGGATCTGGTGGGAGCAATCTGAAAGTTTTTCTGCCGTGACTTGCCAGTTTCGCGTAAATCAATTTGGGTCGCCACGAGGATTCGCCAACCGGGAAGTCCGTTCTTTTGTGGCACACCAATCTGTTTGAGCATGGCAACGTGTTTTACCGAATGAGTGGATCCGGTCGACCATCGATTGCTGCTGCATTCAAAGACACTGTGGTCGCAATGTTCACGCGCAGTCCAGCAAAATCGACGAGACGAGCCAGTTTGGAATCTGGCCTGTCCCGAACCATGATGATTTGGATGATTTGGATGTCTATGAGCAATGATTCGTTGTGAAATTCTTGGTTAAAAATCCGTTTTTTTAAATTTGGGAATTTTTGAACATTGTGCTGTAAAACTGAATCTACTCGACCAAACTGAATAAAAATTTTGTCAGAAAAATGGCATCACATGTTTTATCAATGCTGAAAATTTCAGCTCATAATATTGAAACACCAGCCAGTGACAGCAGTTTGAAAATGGAACCTTTTTTTTGGCCCACCCTGTATATAGTCTTTACCCTGGCTAATTATTAATTTGTGTGTAAAGTTTCACGGAATACTTGCTGTTGCTCCAAAACACCGAACGGTTCGATAAATATTCACCAAGACTTACATAAGACAAAGCCGAATGCTTGGGGAGGGAAAATATAGCAAAATTGGAGAGTATGTATATTTATTATTTACCAATTTACTATTTTGAACATTAAAATTGCGCAAACAATTTTTGAAAACACCGACAACTATCACTGTTTTTTTCAATAATCGGTCTCTCAATTGCAGCGTGCGAGGCAGAATTCCGCAAACGCACTGATCGGAATTCCGCTATCGTTTTTTCAGTCATCAAAGATCGAAGTCACGTTGCATTTGGCGTCACAGTCAGTTCAGCCAGTTTTGCGATGGCAGGCTGCACCATTCTGAACGTCAACCAACCCTCCGACTCGCCCATGTCAACGACGTCAAAGCGTCGATAGAACTCAATGGCAGCGGCATTCCAGTTCAGCACGTTCCACATGATTCGCGGCAGTTTTTCATCGACGGCTACCTGAGCTGGAAGCTTTGCAGACTTTTGGAAGTTTTTTATTGGATGTGTGTACTCACTCAGGACTCGATTACACTATTCTTGTAATATTGAAACACGAAAAAGAGATCTTAAAAAATGATCAGCGTTTGACAAACGCTTACAAACATGAAATGAATAGTGAATATCTTTTATTTTGGTCCCGCGTCTCAATGCGCGCATAGATCGGTAAACAGTCTTATGCACGACGCGAGAATTCAAAATTGGCAGAGATCCGAGTCCCCTAAATAAGGCCGGATCACTTATGCTATTCTGAATTACCACATACCGTATTACCCCCGTTAACCCCCCCCCCCCCACCATTAACCCCCTCCCCCACCAATAAACCCCCACCCCCACGACAAGTTTCCGAATAATCCCCCCACAAATAATCCCCCATGGGGGATTATTAGAAACCTGTTTGAAATACGTGCCCAGCGTATTCTGTCTATCTCTGTGGCACGCAAATGCTGAAAACGGACGAGTGAGATGATGATCGCGACTACTGTTAATGACAGAAAGGTATTTTACGTTCAGCCAATTCGGTATCCGGTGAAAACATGGCCACGCATTGTTTTCAGTCATTTTCATTCCGGTGACTATTGTGCGCATTGTGTTGGTGTTATTTGGTGATTACAAATGAAATGCGAATCATTGTCTCGGGGAAATGCAATCATCGGTGTCAGTCTTTTGTAAATACCCCCCCCCCCCAATAATCTCCCCCAACCAATAAACCCCCACCCCTAAAAGTCGCTGACGTATTAATCGCCCATGGGGGTTTATTGGAGGTAATACGGTACAGATTGAAACTACGGGTATTTTCCTTTTACGTACACAACCGCATTGAGTCGCAGGTCTTAAAGAAAAGATAATACCATCGCACCTGCGCCAGTGCCCGCCAAAGCGCCGTGCCGATGTTCTGACGTCGGTGTGCTTCAGCCACGTACAGATCCTCCATGAATATGAAGCGACCAACCCAAGTTGAATACGCGTAGTAGTAGAGGCAGTATCCGAAAATGTCACGCTTTCTCGTGTCATTCTCATCAGAGATGTCGACTTTCTCCGTTGGAACGGCCACCAGTGCACAACAAGCGCCCGATTTCAGATCCGCAGCCAGTTGCTCAGCAGTTAGTTGAACTTGATCAGCCATTTGCTCAAATGCTGCCAACTCCTGCGGTTCTACGTTAGTTGTGGCAAAAAACAAAGGTTTTAACACGAAACCACAGTGTCGCCGAATAAATAAGACACTCCTCCTTGTCTTCTTAATTAAAGCGGACCAGTAGGATAGTTGTTTTTATGCTGATTTTTTTCTCAATCAAATGTACAAAGGACAATCAATTGCAGCAAGCAAGAGTTTTGCGATTCCGTTTGAAAAAGGCTGTTTTGTACTTTTTTGAAGAAAAAAATGAAAAGAATAAAAGATCCAATACATACCTGAATCAAACTTCTTATCGGCCCTGCATGAATCGAAGGATCCGCTTTCAAAATTGTGAACATCATTTATTCCTTTGTTGTAGATTGTCTTGTTGTCTCCATTAAAAGTTGCAGATGCAAAAAATTGAAAGAAAGCAGAGAGGGACCGGGGGAGCCAATAGCGATTGCGACAGCGAGGTTTGCTGCAACGATTCATTTGTGTAAGCCAGAAAACAAATCTGATTTCGATGTTATAATTTGCAAATGAGGTGCAAAATTTATTTAGGTAAAAAACAAAATGACTGCAAAAGTTCTTTGAGGGTGGGGAGAAATTACAGTCTATCTCGCTAATATATGCAACTCGCTGATTGGTCGGCTCCTCACGCTCCGCACCCTTGGGAACGGGATTCAGAAAAAATCATGTTTTTCATTGTTCAACGGTTTGTTTTCGTTTATTTCATGCCGAAAAAACATTCTAAATAAAAAACTACCAAATTCCAAAAATTTGCATTGGTCACAATGTCAAAAAAATGTCTTTTTGGTTGATTGACTGCGACGACGTCGTCTATTGTTGTTGTTGTTGTTGTTGTTGTGATTTTTAGGCGATGTTTTTAGCCAGGGCTAACCCAGAGAAGCGTACAGAACGCCATTGAGTAGGGCGCCCATCGAGTTTTCTCTGTCATTAAGTGCCTATACACCCCTCGGCGGGGCTCGATCCCCCGAGCGCACAGACTGTAGTCTAACGCACTACCACCAGGCCACGAGGGTGACTATGGTTTTTGGTTTAGTTTTTGCCTTTAGGCATGAAAAGAGCGTGCCGCCGCTGGCCGCTACTGTGTGTCCGAAGCACAGAGAAGAAGAACGCAGCAGGTGACAGTATTTATTGACAATGTGAACAATCTTTGAACAACAATGAATGGACATGGCGCACCCAATGAATCAATTGTTAAAAGCGGGATGAAAACCGTCGAAATCGTTGGAAGCAAGTTTTGTTATTTTGTTTGTTTGTTTTAAATTTGTTTTGAACACGCAGCAGCGGCCAGCGGTACGTTTGAAAGCAAAAATTCTCGACGACGTCGTCGCCGTCAATCAACCAAAAAAACTTCAGTTTACTGATTTTTTACCAATTCAAACGTTTGGAATTTTGTAGTTTTTGATTTAGAATTTTTTCGGCATGAAAAAAAATGAAAACAAACCGCTGAACAACAAAAAACATGATATTTTCTGAATCCCGTTCCCAGGGGTGCGGAGCGTGAGGAGCCGACCAATCAGCGAGTTGCATATATTAGCGAGATAGACTTTTTTTGTAGGGAAAGAAGGATAAGGGCCACCTAGGGTTAGGGGCTTTGAAAAAAAAAATTTTTTTTTTATTTTTTTTTTCGTTTTTTTTTTTAAAAAAAAATTTGGATTTTTTTTTTCAAACTTAAAAAAAAAATTTGAAAATTTTTTTTTCTACTTTGCTCTGAAAATTCGATTTATGGCATAATTTTTTGAAAGTTCAAACCAAATTTTCTTCCCAACTTCTTTGTGTGCTTAGGTACATGTCATTATTTGGTCATTTTGACCGACGTACTCCATGTTTTTCGATTTGGATGACTTCTAGAGTCAATTTTTAGCGTTGAAATGACTTAACTGAATTGAAATATCGTTTCAGAAATCGTTTTCTTGCAACTTAGAACATGTTTTTTCAGTCGGTAGGCCATGAGATGAACATGATATTTTGTTGATTGGCGTATGTTATAGGTCTACAATGGAGTTGTGCGATATATTGTTAAACAATTGGAGCGGAGATGTTGGTTAATACCACATCACACGACCGTTTTTCAGATACCCGATAACATGGCCACATGTTAAAACTTGCGTGCTGAGCTAAACTAACGTGTTAAACTTGCGTCTGTCAGTTGCCCGCAACGTGATCGCGAAATCATGGTACGTGTTTTCGATACGATGATTTGAAGAGTGGGCTCTCGCCATGTGGCAGATAGCATAGCTGGTTGAACCTGAAAGTAAGTGTCTTGGGGGGGGGGCGACCGGGTCGACAGGGGTTGCCGACAGCTACAGCAAACAGGAATTTTTGAACACAGTCAAATTTTGGTAATTTTCTAAAGAGGAACAACTAAGAACGGTTCAATATTCAAGTACACGTCGAAAATTGCCCTGTTTTACTGTTGAAAATGCAACTTTCCCTCTATGAAATGGACATAATTTCAATAAAACACGATTTTCGCTCTTATAGTTTTCCGGATCGTTCTGAAAATAGTCTAGATGAACTCAGCTCGACGAGACGCTTCGAACAAACCTAACTTGTAAAAAAAAAATTTTTTTTAAAAAAAAAATTTTTTTTTTAATTTAAAAAAAAAAATCCGGATTTTTTTTTTCCCCTAACCCTAGGGCCACCCCTAGAGATGTAACGGTCAAAAATTTTTTTTTTATTTTTTAAGAAAAAAATAAAAAAAAATGAGCATTTTTTTAATTTTTTTTATTAAAAATTTTTGAAATTTTTTTTTTAATGTGCCCTGAAAATGCCGTTTTTGGCATAATTTTTCGAAAGTTCAACAAAAATTTTCTTTGACTTTACCTTGTCACTTAGTCTTCAACGGTGCAGGTGGTATTCTGGATCGATTTATCGACTGTTTTCAGCCTTGGTGAGTGATGATCGACTCGCGCATTGAAGTACCTGAGCGTCGCAAAGGCTAGTTCAACAAATTCCGATGCCGCTAAGGTGAGATAGAAGCAGAGAACTCACATTTATGCATCGTTTTTCAGGATCTCGAAAGGTCGAAATTGCACTGTCTGCCACTGCAAGCGTAACTTCGTTGGTTGCTCGTTGCTGTTTCGCCTCGTGTCGTCAGCATGATCACACCGGTTTGTTGTTGAACTTGTTTCCGTGTTATTTGAGGTGAATTGAGACTTGAGAGGCAAAACACGAGACGTGATGTCGTCGGTGGGAAAATGGGGTCGCCGAAACCAAGTCTGAAATTTTCACCCTCCTCCCATATGAGTGGGGGTCATATGGTAAGTCGGCGGTGGCTCCTCAGATGGTGATATTCGGACTCATAGTTGTTCCAGAGCCGAGGGGTTGGGGGGGGCCGATATAGATACGGTAGCTGGAGCAAATTTTCTAGATAGATAGATAGCTGGAAATTTTTGGGGGGGGGCCGCGGGGGGGGGGGGCAGTGGAGGTTGGGGGGGGGGGGGGGGCAAAATTTTGAAATTTGATAGATAGATAGCTAAAACGCTAAAAAGCTATAAAAACAGCAAAATAATGCTAAAAATACACTAAAAATCAAGTATAAACGCGTATTTTACCTAAAATTAGCAAAATTTTCAAGAATTACGAGCAAAAATGGTCAATTTTGGTCAAAAATTGACTCATTTTATGTCTTCGAAGACAAAAATTTTCAGATAGATAGCTGACTGAGAAATTTTTTTAGATAGATAATAAGCTGAGCCGAAAAAACCTGTTTGATAGAGATAGATTCGAAATTTTTTTGGGGGGGGCGGCCCCCCCCCAGGCCCCCCCCTAGAACAACTATGTTCGGACTCCCTGAAAAATTCTGAACAACTTTGATTTAAAAAAAAATTTAAAAAAAATTAAAAAAATAGGAAATTTTTTTGACATCTCTAGCCACCCCCTTTCATATCCTTTGTTAAAGGTTATCTAAGCTCCCTAAATAGGGCTGAGGGGTTGGGTCACTCTGGTGATTTTGAATTGCCACGTAAAGATTGAAACAGGTTTGCTGCACAAACTAACAAATTGATGGTTAGCAAAAAAACGCTGAATAAATAAATGGTATAAAAACAATAAAAACAATTTATAAACGCTCCAAATGAAAGATACAGTAAATGCATATTTTGCGTACAATTAGCGAAATTTACAGAAAATTCGAGCAAAAACGGTCATTTACGGTGAAAAATGGCCTATTTTATGCTTCCGAAAGCAAAAATCTTTTTTGGTTGGTTCCTGGCTAAAATTTTTTCAGGTAGTTATTTTTTATTTTGGCCCCAAAACTCAAAACTCAGTTGGACTGAACTGAACTGAATGGTTGGCGTTAAGCTAAAGCGGCATTCATACAATGTTTTTTAAGCACGCGCGGCTATTAAACACTGCAAAACGCGTTCGCGTTGTTCCATTAGCGCCCCCAACAGGAGAATGATAGCTATGCGCTTTTTACGCATTCGCAACGCGCGTGCAGCTATGGGGCTGCTACGCAACAACACGCGTTCGCAAAGTTCATCAGCGCACCCAACAACTGCTCCGTAGCTATGCGGCTTTTTATGCATTCGGAACGTGCTTCTAGCTGCAGCACAGCTGCACAGTGCGTGCGCGTTCTGGAGAAATTATTTACGCGCCGTCAAACTAATAAATTTTATAGATCTGGAAGTAAAAAAGCGCACAGCTGGTGAAGCAAATGAGGAGGTATTGTTGATCAAAACACCCAGTGTTGACGTGAAACATCACTATGCCGCTGGGCATGTGTGACAAGTGCTCTGCATTGCACGGCAGTGGCACGCAATAGCCATCAGATGCCAACAGCTTTTTCAGTGTTCAGAATTTCGATTTTTAGCTTCAGGAAATCAGAAAAGCTGTTCCGGAGTCCGGACGTCCATCCAAGCTGTTACGATGCTCAAAAACTTCATTAAATTCAAAATGTTGTAAAAATTCAAAAAGTCGAAATGCTGTCTTTGGGATGTTTTGACCAACAGACTACTTTTCAAAGCATTTTCAAAAAAGTTTTAAAGGTGCAACTATCCAAAAAACGGACCAAGAATAGCATACTCAGAGCATAATATATATTTTTGGCTTTTTTTAAATTTGGTCACTGGTTTTCAACTATCAATAATTTTTTACAAAAACCTTTTCCAGGCGTTAAGTTGACTTGAGTTGAGTTTTGCGTTTCGTGCTCTGATCGATCAGCCGAGTCCGTGAACATCTGAATATTTTCTTGTATTCGGTCAACCATGATGCCAGAATCGGATGACGACGAAGATACACAGAAATTCACCGAACTTTTTATTGAGAAAGTGCGAGAACGACAGATTCTTTGGGCCGTGAAAAGTCGCAGTTTCAAATTTGCCAAACAGAAAGAGGTCGATTGGAATAAATTGGCGACGGAGCTAAATTGAAGCACAGCAATGCGGCAGCTAAAAACACTTTTTGAATGCACAAAACGTCGTGCAGCTATGCGGCGCCTCTGCGGGCACTAATTGCACAAATCGCATTCAGTAAATCACGCAGCTGCCCCCACAGCTACTGGGGCTTTGCGAACCCGTTTGCATCATTAGCGCACGCAACAGGTGCTGCGTAGCTCTGCGGCGTTTTGCGCGTTCGCGTAAGCATAGTCTCGTTGCTCGCGGGGCAGCTATTAATTCAAACTGTATGAATGCGCCTTGTTGACAGTGACAAGACTGAAGTTAAAATAAAAACACAAGTTGTGTTTCATTTGGATGAAAACGTCGGTTGTTGACTTCTGATAGCAAGCTCTGAAATCAGCATAACTTTCAAACAAACGCAATGCAGAATGTGAACGTGGCAAACAGCATGCAATGTATTATCGAAAATACTCTGCCAGTCAGTCGGTCAGTTCCACACAAAACAATGCACGTTTTATGCAGCCGTTTGTTGCTCTGTGATGTTGCACGCACCAATCAACGTTATGTTCGTCTCAGCTGACTTGTATTGCAAATCCTATCACAGACGTTTTTTTGCAATTGGTGGGCGGGGGAGGGGGGGCGGCGGCCCGCTTAACTGCTGCAGCTGGCTTCATCTATAGTCGGACTGGATAATTTGGAGCATTAGCTGATTGGCTGGTGCGTGACTGTAATCAGGTACAAATACGAGCCGTTCAAACTGCACTTTGCTTTTTTAATTTTTTTTAATTTTTGAGTGTTTGTCCGTTCGTGGCGTAGCGGTAGAACTTCGGTCTACAGTTCTGTAGGTACCGAGTTCGAACCTCGCTGTGGACAAGACATACTCGTGGAAAAGTAGAGTGACCAACGAACATCTAATGGTCTATTCCCTCCTGAGCCGAGGGTAAAATTGGGCTCGGGGCAGTATTGCCCGTCTCCGCCGGAGTTTGGTACCTTCGGGTTTCCGGAACCGGCGCGCGTATAATTAAATAAATATAAAAAAAAGTTTGTGTTGGGTTAGGGTTCGAAAAAAATCTTTTTTTAATTGAGATTTTTCAAATTGATTTTTTTAATTAATAAAAAAAAATAATTCTGGCCCGTCAAAATTGGGCTGCTTTTTTTAAGCAAGAATGAAAATAACTGCGTTTTGAACGAGTTTTTGTTGAGGGCGGAGCGTGTGCACGCGCGCCAGTGGATCATGAGCAATGAGCAATGCGAATGCGGGGCAGGTGCATATCATAATGAAGCGTTGCGCCCTTTTCTTTTCTGAAACCCGCTTCAAGTAAAACACGCTCGTTGTCGGACATTGCTTAAACGTAGGGTTGTTAAAAAAAACAAAAATCGTCTTTTTTGTTTTTTTAAAAAAAGAAAAAAAATTTTAAAAAAAATTCAAAAATCAAAGTTGTGCTAAATCATAGTTGTTCCAGAGCCGGGGGTTTGAGGGGGGCCGATATAGATAGCTGGAGCAAATTTTCCAGTTATATAGATAGCTGGAAAATTTTGGGGGGGGGCGCGGGCGGGGGGGCCATGTGACTTTGGGGGTTGGCCTGTCGTACTAAATCAAAGCACTGATGTTGGCAGACGTTGCCTAAACAAGCCTAAACCAAAACCTAATCCCAAAGCCTAATTCCAAGCTAAACATAATCCTGACCTAATCCTAACCTAAGCCAAGCCTTTTCAAGAAGAAAGATGTGAGAACAATTGCGTTTTGAACAAGTTCTTGTTGAGTGCGGAGCGTGTGCAGGCGCGCTAGTGGATCATGAGCATGAGCATGCCGATGCCCGTGCGCGTGCGCTTTAGTAATGAAGCTTTAGGCTTTGGGGGGGTAGGGTTAGGGGAAAAAAAAATCCGGATTTTTTTTTAAATTAAAAAAAAAAAATTTTTTTTTTAAAAATTTTTTTTTACAAGTTAGGTTTGTTCGAAGCGTCTCGTCGAGCTGAGTTCATCTAGACTATTTTCAGAACGATCCGGAAAACTATAAGAGCGAAAATCGTGTTTTATTGAAATTATGTCCATTTCATAGAGGGAAAGTTGCATTTTCAACAGTAAAACAGGACAATTTTCGACGTGTACTTGAATATTGAACCGTTCTTAGTTGTTCCTCTTTAGAAAATTACCAAAATTTGACTGTGTTCAAAAATTCCTGTTTGCTGTAGCTAAGTCGGCAACCCCTGTCGACCCGGTCGCCCCCCCCCCAAGACACTTACTTTCAGGTTCAACCAGCTATGCTATCTGCCACATGGCGAGAGCCCACTCTTCAAATCATCGTATCGAAAACACGTACCATGATTTCGCGATCACGTTGCGGGCAACTGACAGACGCAAGTTTAACACGTTAGTTTAGCTCAGCACGCAAGTTTTAACATGTGGCCATGTTATCGGGTATCTGAAAAACGGTCGTGTGATGTGGTATTAACCAACATCTCCGCTCCAATTGTTTAACAATATATCGCACAACTCCATTGTAGACCTATAACATACGCCAATCAACAAAATATCATGTTCATCTCATGGCCTACCACCGACTGAAAAAACATGTTCTAAGTTGCAAGAAAACGATTTCTGAAACGATATTTCAATTCAGTTAAGTCATTTCAACGCTAAAAATTGACTCTAGAAGTCATCCAAATCGAAAAACATGGAGTACGTCGGTCAAAATGACCAAATAATGACATGTACCTAAGCACACAAAGTTGGGAAGAAAATTTGGTTTGAACTTTCAAAAAATTATGCCATAAATCGAATTTTCAGAGCAAAGTAGAAGAAAAATTTTTCAAATTTTTTTTTAAGTTTGAAAAAAAAAAATCCAAATTTAAAAAAAAACGAAAAAAAAAATAAATTTTTTTTTTTCAAAGCCCCTAACCCTAGGGGGGGCGGTCAAAATTTTGAAATTAGATAGATAGATAGCTAAAACGCTAAAAAGCTATTAAAACAGCTAAATAATGCTTAAAACATGCTAAAAATCAAGTATAAACGCGTATTTTAACTAAAATTAGCGAAATTTTCAAGAATTTCAAGCAAAAATGGTCAATTTTAGTCAAAAATTGACTCATTTTATGTCTTCGAAGACAAGAATTTTCAGATAGATAGCTGGCTGAGAAATTTTTTTAGATAGATAATAGCTGAGCCAAAAAAACCTGATGAGAGATAGATTCGAAAATTTTTTAAGGGGGGCCGCCCCCCCCCAGGCCCCCCTGGAACAACTATGTGCTAAATCAATCAGGGAGTCCGCCGAACTAAGACTAGGGATGTTAGGATCAGTCGGTAATAGGGTTGTTAAACAAAAATCAAATTTAAAAAAAAGTGATTAAAAAAAACAAAAATGCCGATTGAAAAAAAAAATTCGAAAAATTTTTCTCTGATATGCTCTGAAAACCTCAATTTTGGCACAATTTTTCGAAAGTTCAACAGAAATTTTCTTTGATATTACCTCGTAAAACCTTTAGCAGTCGATTTTGGACCGTTTTACCGACTGATTTCAGGCTTATACACATAGTTGTTCCAGAGCCGAGGGGTTGGGGGGGGGCGATATAGATAGCTGGAGCAAATTTTCCAGATAGATAGATAGCTGGAAAATTTTGGGGGGGGCCGCGGGGGGGGCCATGTGACTTTGGGGGGGGGGCGGTCAAAATTTTTAAATTTGATAGATAGATAGCTAAAACGCTAAAAAGCTATAAAAACACCAAAATAATGCTAAAAATACACTAAAAATCGAGTATAAACGCATATTTTACCTAAAATTAGCGAAATTTTCAAGAATTACGAGCAAAAATGGTCAATTTTGGTCAAAAATTGACTAATTTTATGTCTTCGAAGACAAAATTTTTTAGATAGACAGCTGGCTGAGAAATTTTTTCAGATAGATAATAGCTGAGCCGAAAAAACCTGTCTGATAGAGATAGATTCGAAAATTTTTGGGGGGGGGGGGCCCGGCCCCCCCCAGGCCCCCCCCTAGAACAACTATGCTTATACAACATCTGCGATGAAGTTTTTGAGCGTCCCAAAGGTTGGCTTACCATTTCCGATGCAGATAAGCTGACGATTCGCCTCGCAATCTAAATTTGAGCGTCCAAGCTGCTCCGTTTGCAATCGTTACGTTGTCTGGTTGCCGTTTCGTGTCCTGCCGTCGCGACACATCATTAGATTTGATCGAATGTCAAGCCGGTATGTGTATTTTCACTTGGGCTGGGGACAATAAGTGACGTTTTGGGGGTCAAAACACTAGAAGAGGCATGGTAACGGTTTGGAAAAGGGGTAATTGAGGTCACCAAAACAAAATCTCCAAAGTTCCGCCATACGGGAGTCATTCCGGAGGCGCTTGCATATCATATGTGGTTCTTCGAACTCCCTGATTGATTTAGCACAACTTTGATTTTTGAAATTTTTTTTTAAATTTTCTTTGAAAAAAACAAACAAAAATGACGATTTTTGTTTTTTTAACAACCCTAGTCGGTAAAAAAGTCCAAAATCGACTGCTGACTGTTTCATAAGGTAATGTCAAGAAATTTTTTGTTGATTTTTCCAAAAATTGTGCCAAAAATGAGACTTTCAGAGCATTTTGGCCTTTTAAATCGGCATTTTTGTTTTTTTATTTGAGGCGCATTCATGAAGCACTATTTAGTGACGCGTAGCTGTGTTAAAATTAGCTAAGCAGTCACCAAATACTGCTTCAGGAATGCCGCTTTAGTTTTTTTTAATTTTGATTTTTGTTCAACAACCCTACGCGCGCAGATTCAAACTTTTCAGTAAATTTATTTCGTGCAAGACATAGTTGTTCTAGGGGGGGCCTGGGGGGGCCCGGCCCCCCCCCCAAAAATTTTTCGAATCTATCTCTATCAGACAGGTTTTTTCGGCTCAGCTATTATCTATCCAAAAAAAATTTTAGCCAGCTATCTATCTGAAAATTTTTGTCTTCAAAGACATAAAATGAGTCAATCTTTGAACAAAATTCGACGATTTTTGCTTGTAATTCTTGAAAATTTCGCTAATTTTAGGTAAAATACACGTTCATACTTGATTTTTAGTGTATTTTTAGCATTATTTTGCTGTTTTTATAGCTTTTTAGCGTTTTAGCTATCTATCTATCAAATTTCAAAATTTTGACCGCCCCCCCAAAGTCACATGCCCCCCCCCCCGCGGCCCCCCCCCACAATTTTCCAGCTATCTATCTATCTGGAAAATTTGCTCCAGCTATCTATATCGGGCCGCGCGGCCCCCCCCCCCCCCCAACCCCTCGGCTCTGGAACAACTATGGTGCAAGAGATATCCAATTTCAGAAAATTTTGTGTGGTCGTCGTCAACCAACCGTCAGAATGAGAGTCCGAATCCGAACACTGCCCGTCGCACTTCTGTTGCTGATTTTCATCATGTCTGATTTCGATTTCGCCGTGGCGCAACAACCTCCTCACCACAGAGGTTGTTGCTGTGAAATGTTTTTTTTTGGCTGACTGACGTGATCTTGACTGGTAATTTTTGTCTTGACGTGTGACGATTGGATGAATCAAAAACTCAAGGCCCGCATTTAATTTAGCCGCACACAACACCGTGTTCCATCTCCATCCAGAGATGGGGTGATGATATAGATTGCTGGAGCAAACTTTGTACATGGATATTATCCGAAGATTGAAACTGGAGAAATATGTTGGTTTTGTAGGGTTCTTTGCGATGTGATGTAAAGTGTCTATTTGATATTTAATGGTAAAAGGGTCAAGGGTGTTTTTGGAGGAGTCAGAATAAAATCAGCAGCTCGAAAGTCGTCTGGGTTTTTCAGGTCGAGCTTTCTTACGTCATTTTTGTTTTCAAATATTTTTGTTTGAAAAAATTGAAAAATCAAATTGTGTCAAATCAATCGGGGAGACAGAAGAAACACTTGTGATGCGTAAATGACTACCATATGGCAGCCGGCACTTTCCAGATTTTGTTTCGTGACCTCTTACTAACCTGGAGAAATACGCTCCAGCCACTTTTATCCCCAGCTCCGGACTAAAGCAGCAAAACTATGGGCGACACGGCACTTTCCAGATTTTGTTTCGGTGGTCTCATTTACCCCTTTTCCAAGCCTATACGTGCAATTTGACTTGCAGTTTGACTTTCCAACGGACTAGTTATCCCCAGCAGAACTGAAAAACAGCTTACCGGCTTGAAATTCAATGATTATAAATCATTGATGATGACGAGGTAATGGCACAACACGAAACAGCAACCAGACAAAGTGGCGCTTGCAGACGGTGCAGCATACAGCTCGAACGCTCAGAATTCACAGTGTAAGGCCAAATGTCACCTTGCTGCATCGGAAATGTTAAGCCAAGCTTTGCGACGCTCAAAAGCTACATTCCAAAAGTTTTTCGGTCAAGCTTGAAAACAATCAGTGAAACGGAACAATCCAAAATACCGATTTTGGACCTGCAAACAGTTTCTGGAAGCTAATGTAAAAAACTTGTTGAACTGTGCCGACAATGACATTTTCTGGGCATATTAGGTTTTTTTCGGCTTTAAAAAATCGGCTTTGTGTTTTATTTAGTTTTTTAAATTTCGCTTTTGTCTAACAACCCTAGGGCTAGGCCCTTCCAAAACAGAACAACCCATGGCCGTCCTTGATTCTGAACCAGCACAGCACTACAAATTGTTATTTTTTTGCGAAATGCTGTGTTGTGCACCGTGCATGTGCTCGTGGGGGTTGTTTTGTTACGTGGCGTTTTTGCGTGCGTGGTCACATTTGCGTTGACATTTGTTTGCGTGTTTCCTTGTTCAGGTTGCCACAGTCACGAATTCCGGTGTCCATCCAATGGTCACTGTATTGCACCGCATTCGATTTGCGATGGACATAACGACTGCAGTGAAATGGCAGATGAGCAAAATTGCTGTGAGTTGGTCATCATCAGCTGACACAAAAGTGTTCGTGGAACTGCAGTGTTTTGAACCGTTGGTAGTAGTACTGTCGATATCACAAACGCACAAGGTGAACGCCAAGTAGCTGCAACAGGTTGTTATTTGCTTCGTAATATGTACTCGTTCATTCATTTATGGTCGCGGCTCCGGCAAATTTGTCGTGTTAGCAGATTGGGTGATTTCGCACTCACGTGTACTTTGATGCAAATGCAAGAATTCTGTGTGGAGGCGGAACAATGCATGCGTCACACTGCACGTGCGTTCGTCACCAAACCAATCAGCTAATACTAAAAAATTAGCCAGGCTGAGTGTATTCAAAAAACCTGTACAAATAGTCTGCGGGACGAGCAACTTTCTGTGCGTGAATACGGGTCGCTGTATTCCGCCAACGTGGGTCTGCAACGGCGACAACGATTGTGGTGACATGTCAGATGAAAGAAATTGCGGCAGCGGCAGCCATACCGCCGGTATTGTTTCAGTGGCTTTAACCGGTGTTTGTATGGCAGGTTGTGTTGTTTATATTGTAAGGTAGGTTGTGCATTCGTGGTAACAGTAAGTGCTCGCATTTGCAGTCACAGTAACATCGCCGCACACCACAACCAGTTGCGCTGCCAATCAGTTTGCGTGCGAACACGACGGTCGCTGCATTCCGTTTGAATGGAAGTGTGACGGCGACAATGACTGCGGCGACCTGTCCGATGAACAACAGCCATGTCCAGGTGGTTGCATTCAACGGTGCTTTTCAAAACCAATACGCTTCGTAACACAATGCGACTGTAGTCGTATGTTATTTGGGCGTGACGTACATACGGTGTAAGTCATTGAGCTTGCCTCTCTGACCGATCAGTGAACTGAGTTTAAAAGAGGCAAATCATCCGATTTCGCGGTTATTGTATTTATGTTGATTTTTATTTATGGACACAAATGGACTTTTTTCACAGTTTTTTTGCTTTTTGCCGGCACAGATTGCGAGACGACTGAATTTCGATGCAACAACGGTCGCTGTATCCCTGGCCAATGGATGTGCGACGGCGACAACGACTGCATTGATCACTCGGATGAACAACACTGCGTTCCTGTGTCGTCATGTGGGTTGCTTGCATTTTAGCTTTTTTCATCAGTGTCTTTCTAATAACGATAGGTGTGTTACTCTGCTGATTGACCAAAAAACTTTTCCGGATTCCTGATTGCGCCCTGGTGTGTTTTTCTCTTTCAAAATTCGTTTTGAACATTTTTAGTTTTGCTAAGAGCTCTTCGAAGCAACTTCACTTTTTGATGGCAGTTTTTGTGAGTGTGCGATGTGAGGGTTTGGTGGTGGCACCATGTTGTATTCTTGACGTGGAATGAATTACTTTTTTACTGTTCACCGACTCAATGTGCGTATGAGAAGAAAAGCAGTTCTATGCGTGACGCAGAAATTCAAAGTTGCTTAAAAGAGCCTCGTGGTCGCTGGGAGACGCGCGGGTCACCCTTCGGCATTTT
>JASANC010002666.1:0-13592 GCA_030248135.1 Theristus sp. LFF4_11 | reverse complement strand
TTTTTTTTCGTCAAATTTTTCTTGCGTCAATTGACGCAAACGGTCAAAAAATTTTGCGTCAGCACAATTTTTTTTGCGTCAATATGATACCAGTCTAAATCGAACGAATAACAATAAAGAAGCAATATATTTCGGCGTCATTCATCACTAAAAATAGCGTTTTTACGCCTGTGGTCAAACAACAAAGCGATTTTGTCATTTGACAACCCCTGCTGCACAGAAGCTTTACGGGGTCTAAGCTTTTTGTAATGGCCTCTCAATTTCTAGACTTGATTTTTAGACCTGTAGAGCGTCTATGACGACACCTGTTCAGACTTGTTCAGTTTAGATTAGAAACAGAACGGAGCTAACAAAAGGTGGAGCTAGGTGGAGGCTAGCTAAGGACAGGAGCAGGTGAACCTAGAAACGGTTAAAACAACAATATACGCCACAGTGTTGTTACATCGAACCGTCAACATAACACTGGACAACAATATTGAAAACAAACGATGAATCAGCTGACCATGCCATCCATCACATTTGCATGATATGCATTGTCAGACAAAATTATAAGAAGTCCGTGGTCTGCGCCGAAGGCGCGGAAAAAATTCAATCAGTGCATAAATGACCCAAAAATGGCCTTATGACGTCCTCGAAATTTGTTTGCGTCAGCTGACGCAAACGACCGAATTTTTTTGCGTCAGCCCAAATTATTTTTCGTCATTGACGCACGATTTTGCGTCAAAAAAAACCCTGAGCAAAACTATTTTGCTCAGTCCCGTCCCACACAAAAGTCTACAAGAAAAATCTCACTTGGAACTCTGTGTGTGTGTATGCGTGTTTTTTATCGCTGATATCAAAAGCAAGCAAGCCAAGCCAAAACACATTTACACATTTTTTTGCGTGCTCCTGTCGGCAAGCAAGCGAGCAAGCAGAATGGAGAGAAGAATAGACGAACATTGGTGGCTGGTTGCAAAGAATAATGGGGCCAGCTGCACAGACGCAAACGCACAGTGCAAGTCAGTCAGTCGGGCATGGCTGGTCTGGTCGGCCAGCGAACGCACAGACAGTTACTTGGAAAATAAAACACTCGTTACACAAGCGTTCCGCACAGCGCCAACGGTAATAATAAGTGTACGAGCGCGATGTTTTGCCTGCCGTTTCCTTCATCTTCTGTATTCCCTCCAAAGTCCGCCCCGTTTACATATGCCGACTTTCATTCGCAAAACTGCCAACGAACAACGCAGCGTCAGCGCACTCTCACTCCGTCCGTACGTCACATTACCGCAGCACACATTTTTTTTCACGGGCAAACGATACACAAAAAAAACACATTGCGTCGGGCGATCTGTGGCGAGTCAAAAGCCGAGACTTTCAATAAAACATACCAAACTGCTCACTAGATCTCTGCCGGTCGCGTTGTTTTTCTTCTTGCGAACCAAACAACAACAACAACAACAACAACAACAACAACAACAACAACAACAACAACAACAACAACAACAACAACAACAACAACAACAACAACATCAGCAGCAGCAGCAGCAAGTGTACGCTCAATCAATACTAGACCCAGCAATAAAATGCACCGTAAAAACCAAATAGAGCTGGCTGAAGAAAAAACAAACTCGAAAATTGCTTGTCTGCGTTTTGTCAGCTAAAACAACGGCTGCTGCGTTGTGAATTGCGTGTCGTACTACTTTTCAAGGGTCTCCTGTGTTCCGCACGTGCGTTGCGTGTATCATTGCAAGAAACGTAAACATCACCATTGCAACACAAAAACAAGTTGGCGCCACGAGACATTTGAATTTGTTCTGCTTTTGTGGTCATACCTTTCCAGCTATCAAATTTCGTATTCTGAAAAAGCCTAGCTGACACGAACATTACGGCTACTGGAAAACGTATAATTCCGCTATTCAACGCAAAAAAGCAGCCGGTACACCATGCATGAATTTTACGCACTTATTGGTTGTTCGTAACTGCCGCAGCATAAAAGTCATGGCGAAAATTTATACGCCCAGTTTTTGAACGACGACAGGAAGGGTGTTGTGAGTGGTTGGAATAGAGATCGAGACACCCAAAACACCAAACCACTGAGTCAACAATTCATTCACATGTTGCTCCACTCCAGTCCAGAATCCTGGGCCCGGATGACTCAATGCGTGTATCACGAAATTCACTTGCGGCACACCAGGACCAGAACAAAATTGAACCAAAGGTGTCGAAATAAGAAAACGAACACCGAAATGAAACTCACGTGCACAAGATCGATTGATCCTCGCGTTCTGAAGAAAAAAAACGAGAATATAATTAAACGACGAGTTACAACCGATGGTAACAGACCAGAAAACATGTTTTTTGCTGCGTCTCTCTCTAGCACAGTCGACTCGAGCGACGATGGTGTGCTAAAGCTGACATGCAGTGAGCCACTGGCACGATTGCCGCAAAGTTCCCAAAAACGACACATATGCACCCCCCAATTCACTGTCTCGTGCGAACCGAAGCATCACGGTGGCTCACCTTGCAGCATGCGGCGATAGGCCGAGTCGGCGACGGCGAACACGTGCGGCGGCATTTCATGGCGTTTGCGGCCTTTGTACGCCTCGATCAACTCCTCCGTGTAGATCGGCACCCGTTTGTACGGATTGACGACCACGCAGAACAGCCCTGAGTACGTCTGCAAAAAGGACACAAAAACATGGAAACTTATTGTGAAAACCATGCTGCTTGGCTTTTTTTTCATTAACATTCACACCCTGTTGATATTTGACTGGTTTGCGACCCAGTACTGCACAGGCAAACTGTTTTCTTGATGCTGCATGTGCATGTTCATTCAATTTTGTGCTTCGCAAGCCTAAAGCGTGCAAGAGCTCCCAGAAAGAGAAAAGAGATGTCGATTGTTTTGCCATCCCCCTAAAAGCCACTGTTCACTTTGTGCGCGTTATCGAACACTAAGCACACTCAAACCTAGCGACAACGAATGAGCGTTTTCGTACTGATATATGAGTCATTTTTCAAACGCACTGAAAAAGCCGCCTCCATCCACGCCATCCGTTTCATCCACAACAAACACACAGCCCGAAAAAATGCATGACTGAAAGCCCCCGATTCTTTTTTATCCAGATGTTAATGTTTGGTGAAAAAACACCACTTTCTTGCTATCTGCTTAGTCACACACACACGACACACACAACATCTCTCACGCAACGACAGCAACGGATGTCAAAATAAAATAATGTAAAAAACCCGTGTTTCCCGATTGAGAAAAAAATTTGAAACAAAAAAGCTATTCAGTGCAGTGCTCTTCTCTGAACGCGGTGCTTTGGCGTGTGCGTACGCAATAAAACAGCTGCAGTGACAACGAAAAGTCGCGTCTGCTCATGTCGTGTGCAAAACATTCCCATTCAATCAGTTAAAATTTTCGCGCCAAAAACCTTAACGACGTTCCTGAACGTTTTTCTCGAAAACGACCAACATCACAGATAACAACCCCAGTGAATGAAAAAACGTGCGTTTTTTACTGTTGTTTCGTCTACACAGACAATCTGTCATCGACCAGAGCACCACCACTATTCACACCTTTCATTCTTTGTTCGACGCATTCCAACGGGTCTTTCAACGTCAAGATTTCAATAATTTTTTTGCACGCCCAGGTATGGATGATGAAGTCGTTGGGTGACAGACAAGAACAACAAAACTTTTGTCCAACAACCAGTTCGTTCCACACATTAATCCGAAAAGTTACAAAACATGAGACTGATTTCAATCACACCGTTGCGCGGTGATGTGGAGGTCCCCAGCATTTTCGTTTCGTGTGAAATTGTGGCAGTTCAAGAGTGTAATGATTCACTGATTGCTCCCATGCCACGCCACCACCAACCGTAAACAACACTCACATGTTCGTGTTGAGTGCTAGTCTGTTGTAATATGATGACTTCGATGCAACTTCTGACCAGCAAACCGCACTGCGCAACACCAACGCAAGATGACAGTTGCGAATTGTGAAATCGTGCAAAAGATCATGATACATCACTTTCACTCTCATCTGATGGAAGTGTACTCTAATTTCAGTGCACCTTTTCAATAAGCGGACACAAGTTTTGCCAGCAAATCTGCAGTGTTCTGTGGTGGACAACAAAACTAATGCACAGATTTCTAGCATTTCCGATGTCACACACACACGCACACACAAAGTATTATTTGAAAGTTGCAACACTGCACGCCAGGTCAATCACGCGTTCGTGTTTGCTGACGATGTAAAACCGTGGAATTTTGTTCGGGCTTGAAGCCAGGCATCACCTCACCACACATCCGTGTACACTTTCACTGTTTTTCACAATCAAACATTCCGAAACAACAGTAAACACAAACTCAAACGATTGCGTTGCGATTCATGTTTCAAACTTTCGAACAGAATCAATATGTTATTTACACAAACAACAGTTGTTTTGTGCCCGCCGCCTGCAAAAACATGACTTTCAATCTTGAAAAATCCCTAAATTCGAGTCATTCAAAAAATGGAAATACAAACAAAAAAGATTTGCCCCAAACAATCATAATAACTCAATGTGATTTGAGGTCTGTGTTTTGCAGCACGTTCAGCGTTGAAATCGGCTGTGAACTCCCAACAATAATACCACCAAACGCAAGTTGATAAGTCTGCATATTTTTCACAAACAACCACACACAGCACTTTCGGGAAAAAACGCACACAGTTCAACGTTAACTTGAAAAATGAAAGCGCACGCTGCACGCAGTCACGGGCAGAGCGCGTAAGAACTGAAAACTGTTCAATGGATGAAAACAGTGGGCGCAGACGCAACGTGAATCGCAAAACACACACAAGGTCACTGCTAGTTTTGCGTTCGTTTCGTGTCATCACGCAAAATGCATGGAAAGCACACAGCACCGCCGGATGGTCATCAAAACGCCACGTCAATTCGACCATACGTCAACAGACGAGAACGCACTCAACGATTGTCTCAATCTCAGCCACGACCACCAACATCGATACAGAAAAATAACTTGAAACGCAGCTCACAAAATGCAACACTGCAAAACAAACAGTCGAGCTTACGTAAATGAGCGAACTGAAATAGCGTTCACGGAGGTTGTGCAAGACGCTCGCCTCGTTGAGACACGTCAAATCGGCCATGTCCTCAACCTGCAATGTTCACTTTTGGTTGGTTCTTGGGCGTTCGCGCAATGGCCCACTGCGTCTGGTGACATGCTTTCCTCCACTAAAACACCATGCGTAAAAATTGGATGCTGTATTCATCCTGAATACCCAAATCAACAGTTTCGGTTAAAATGATCCGAAAAAATCTGATTCTGGTTGTCAGGTTTAAAAAGACCAAGTAAAAACAGCCCAAAACACAACAATCACGCACTTTGTCGAATTTCGGCGGGTTCATCTTTTGGACGTCGTCCTTGCTGACACGCATCTGCTTGCCAGTGTCCATCTCGACCACGAGTTCGTCACCCTTCTCCTCGCGCAGCACCGACGCCGCCACAAAGCCCTCCTTCTCGTGCGGCACCCATACCAATCGCTTTTGAGACCAGTCGGCCTAAGAAAGATGAACGCCGAAGAATACGAAATCACGTTTCATTTACGCCCTATGTTTGTCGTTTCATAGTCACATGAACTTCGTGACTGAACAGAACACCAAAAAGAACATCAGTAAAGAACACAAAACCATTTTGAAATCTGAAAATGTTCTCGGGCTCTCGGTGCAGAAATGTGTCGAACGAATACTCCATGTAGGGATGGAGCCGGTTCCGGTCCGGATTCCGGCGCCTAAAATTGGATCCGGATCCGGTCCGGATTCCGGCGCAATTTTGCCGGATCCGGCCGGAATGGCCGAGACCCGCAAATTAACCAGTTGATTCTTCCGTTTCAGAGCTGTTCAATGGTTTGACAAATTTTTCACTGCTTTTGTCTTGAGTGGTAAACTTATGTGCAGCATCGTCCACTTTACAAAACGTGGCTGCCAGCTTTTGGCCGACGTTGTTGATGAACAATAGCAGGTTTTTTTTTGAAATCAGCCATCTTCGTTGGTCATATCCAGTTAGCTGTCAAACAGTTGCTTTTTGTGAACCCCAGAACACCAGCGATTTTAACGACGTGTGTTACCGTGGGTGTGCGGAGGTGCCGTGATCTCCTAAAACCCGATAAACCCCCCCCCCCCCAACGACGAATCCACGAGACGACGAATCCATTTCAATGGTGTTGCCCGCCGTTTGCGCACTGAAGCAGCGCATCGAACAAGTCGATGCGAGTGGCATTGGTACGACGAAAGAAACGCTGCTGACCAGCATCGACACACGCTTCCGTGCGCTTTTCCACAACGAATCCAACACCATGGCCACGTACGTTGATCCGCGATTCAAGAATACTGCAGTCGTCTTCGAAAATGAAGGCGCGACTCGTTGTGAACTACTTCACATTGCAAAGAAAATCTTGAAACGACCGGAGACGCCCACAAACTGCGACGATACATCCGAGATCGCGAACAACGACGATGACGAAAGTGAACGCGAGCCCGAACCAAAAAAGAAATCGACTGCCTCTACGGAGGCATCGAGTTTCACGCTGCGCGACCGCGCAACCCGTCAGGCGAATCCAGTCTTGATGACGAACTGCGCGGCGAAATGAATATATACGAGTCGGATGATTTTATCGACAAACCGGACAAAAGTGATCTAATGCTAGACTTTTGGCGGCTGAACTCGTCTAAATACCCCAAACTATCGACAATCGCGCGCAGATACCTGGCACCGCTACCAACAAGCGTGGCAAGCGAACGAATGTTCTCTGAAGCCAGGCAGGTGTTTGTGTACAGCCGATCTCGTCTGTCAACTCAAAACGCCGAAAAGGTCATGTTTCTGAATGGAGTGTTGCCAGCACTTGATTATCCCTATGCGATGTGAATTTTGTCAATTGTTGTTGTTGTAATTTTTGGTTGGTTCACGTGCTGTGTCTTGCTGACTTTGTTTCTGTGTCTGTGCTGTTTTATGCTGAAAATGTGATTAAGAAGCGACGAAATGTGCGTAGATGTTTTTTAGACATAAAAAGGCCATTCCGGTCCGGATTCCGGCAATTTTTGCCGGATCCGGCCCGGATTCCGGCAAATTTGCCGGATCCATCCCTAACTCCATGTTGTTGTTTTATTGGTTGCCCAAAGTGCTGGCCGGTACCTGGATGGCTGGGTTGTTAACGGCCGTCCTTTCGACCACCAAATACTTGAGCGCCTGCGCGAGCCTGTTCGTGTCGTCTGCCATCGTACTTCCTCCCACTCCGCCTCCTTGTTCCTTACTGTTTTGGAATAGCCGTTGGTCACTCATTCATGAACAGTCGCCAATTATTTCTCTGTTTTCGTGGCACAACAATTGCAGCTACTTATCGTGTTGAAATCTTGACCTGTGGAAAAAAAGAAGAGAAAGTATTTGCAGCTGTGAACAGAACCGAAAAAATCACGTCACCAACAAGGATGGACTCAATAATAGCACTAAAACAGTTTTGTTTTCAGCATCATGCATGCCCAATCGCGAGCGAAGCGGACAGCGGATGCGGCATAATATGGTCCGTTGGTTGTTCGCGCTAAAATTCTAAAATAACGCGTCCAATGTCGCGTCTAGAGATGTAAGGGCCAAAAAAAAATTTTTTTTAACTTTTTTAAAGTAAAAAAATAAGCATTTTTTTATTTTTTTTTTATTAAAAATTTTCGAAATTTTTTCTTTAATGTGCCCTGAAAATGCCGTTTTTGGCATAATTTTTCGAAAGTTCAACAAAAATTTTCTTTGACTTTACCTTGTCACTTAGTCTTCAACGCTGCAGGTGGTATTCTGGATTGATTTATCGACTGTTTTCAGCCTTTGTGAGTGATGATCGACTCGCGCATTGAAGTACTTGAGCGTCGCAAAGGCTAGTTCAACAAATTCCGATGCCGCTAAGGTGAGATAGAAGCAGAGAACTCACATTTACGCATCGTTTTTCAGGATCTCGAAAGGTCGAAATTGCACTGTCTGCCACTGCAAGCGTAACTTCGTTGGTTGCTCGTTGCTGTTTCGCCTCGTGTCGTCATCATCATGATCACACCGGTTTGTTGTTGAACTTGTTTCCGTGTTATTTGAGGTGAATTGAGAGGCAAAACACGAGACGTGATGTCGTCGATGGGTGGGAAAATGGGGTCGCCGAAACCAAGTCTGAAATTTTCACCCTCCTCCCATATGAGTGGGGGGATTTGTATACATTCTTAAAAGTGATTTTTTTGATTTTTGATCTGAGGTTGCTTGTAATGAGTCGTTGTAGGTTCCTAATCCTAATCCTAATCCTAATCCTAAGCCAAGCCTTTTTGATAAGGTGAAAATGATCAATTTAGTTTTTGCATTTTTTTTCTTTCCTGTGTTATGGAGGAGGAGCACCGGAACTGCAGATGCAGCTGTTTTAATAATGATGCATTACGGAGTGGGGGTCATATGGTAAGTCGGTGGCTCCTCAGATGGTGATATTCGGACTCCCTGAAAAATTCTGAACAACTTTCATTTGAAAAAAAATTAAAAAAAATTTTTTTTTTAAAGAAAAAAATAGAAAATTTTTTTTTCTTGACATCTCTAGTCGTGTCCGTGGCGTAGCGGTAGAACTTCGGCCTACAGTTCTGTAGGTACGGGGTTCAAACCTCGCTGTGGACAAGCAGTACCGAAGGCGAAAGCAAATTTTCGAGGGGGGGGGGTGTCGTCACGTGGGGGGGGGGGGGTGCCGAAAATTTTTCAGTGGGGGGGTGTCAGTCATGGTACAGTGACACCCCCCAGGCGTGGGCCATGGGGGAGGGTGCACTATTGTAGAAAATTTTCTGGGGGGGGGGTGCACACCCCCCCCAGTACCGAAGACGAGGGGGGGTGGGGGGGGGGGTACACCCCCCCAGAGCACCCGGGACCTCCGCGTGGGGGGGTGGGGGGGGGGGTCACGCGACACCCACCCCCCCAAAACCTGACACTGGACCATCCACCCCCCCCCCTCGAAATTTGCTGGACACCCCCCCCCACCCCCCCCCCCTAGATGGACCTAAGTAACAGTGACACCCCCCAAAAATTTTCTCGGACCACCCAAAAATCATGAATTTTTGCTCAAAAATCATGATTTTTTGTCTTTAAAGTCCATAATATAAGCTAAATATGTGATAACTTGACATTCTTCATTGTAATTTCAAAGATTTTGCAGCAAAATTTAGCGTTTTACCTTCAAAATTTAAGCGAAAAAATCTCATGGGTGGGGTGGGGGGTGTGCACCCCCCCCCAGAAAATTTTCTACAATAGTGCACCCCCCCCCATGGCCCACGCCTGGGGGGTGTCACTGTACCATGACTGACACCCCCCCACTGAAAAATTTTCGGCACCCCCCCACGTGACGACACCCCCCCCCCCTCGAAAATTTGCTTTCGCCTTCGGTACTGCCCCCCACCTAGAGATGTAAGGGTCAAAAAAAAAATTTTTTTTTAATTTTTTTTTTAAAAAAAAGTAAAAAAAAATGAGCATTTTTTTTTTATTTTTTTTTATTAAAAATTTTTGAAATTTTTTCTTTAATGTGCCCTGAAAATGCCGTTTTTGGCATAATTTTTCGAAAGTTCAACAAAAATTTTCTTTGACTTTACCTTGTCACTTAGTCTTCAACGCTGCAGGTGGTATTCTGGATTGATTTATCGACTGTTTTCAGCCTTGGTGAGTGATGATCGACTCGCGCATTGAAGTACTTGAGCGTCGCAAAGGCTAGTTCAACAAATTCCGATGTCGCTAAGGTGAGATAGAAGCAGAGAACTCACATTTACGCATCGTTTTTCAGGATCTCGAAAGGTGGAAATTGCACTGTCTGCCACTGCAAGCGTAACTTCGTTGGTTGCTCGTTGCTGTTTCGCCTCGTGTCGTCAGCGTGATCACACCGGTTTGTTGTGGAACTTGTTTCCATGTTATTTGAGGTGAATTGAGAGGCAAAACACGAGACGTGATGTCGTCGGTGGGAAAATGGGGTCGCCGAAACCAAGTCTGAAATTTTCACCCTCCTCCCATATGAGTGGGGGTCATATGGTAAGTCGGTGGCTCCTCAGATGGTGATATTCGGACTCCCTGAAAAATTCTGAACAACTTTCATTAAAAAAAAAATTAAAAAATTTTTTTTTTTTTTAAAAAGAAAAAAAATAGAAAATTTTTTTTTTCTTGACATCTCTACCCCCACCCCACCCATGAGATTTTTTCGCTTAAATTTTGAAGGTAAAACGCTAAATTTTGCTGCAAAATCTTTGAAATTACAATGAAAAATGTCAAGTTATCACATATTTAGCTTATATTATGGACTTTAAAGACAAAAAATCATGATTTTTGAGCAAAAATTCATGATTTTTGGGTGGTCCGAGAAAATTTTTGGGGGGTGTCACTGTTACTTAGGTCCATCTAGGGGGGGGGGTGGGGGGGGGTGTCCAGCAAATTTCGAGGGGGGGGGGTGTGGATGGTCCAGTGTCAGGTTTTGGGGGGTGGGTGTCGCGTGATTCCCGCCCCCCGGCCCCCCCCCCCCCCCACGCGGAGGTCTCGGGTGCTCTGGGGGGGGGTGTACCTAGGGTTAGGGGCTTTGAAAAAAAAATTTTTATTTTATTTTTTTTCGTTTTTTTTTTTTAAATTTGGATTTTTTTTTTCAAACTTAAAAAAAAAAATTTGAAAATTTTTTCTTCTACTTTGCTCTGAAAATTCGATTTATGGCATAATTTTTTGAAAGTTCAAACCAAATTTTCTTCCCAACTTCTTTGTGTGCTTAGGTAAATGTCATTATTTGGTCATTTTGACCGACGTACTCCATGTTTTTCGATTTGGATGACTTCTAGAGTCAATTTTTAGCGTTGAAATGACTTAACTGAATTGAAATATCGTTTCAGAAATCGTTTTCTTGCAACTTAGAACATGTTTTTCAGTCGGTAGGCCATGAGATGAACATGATATCTTGTTGATTGGCGTATGTTATAGGTCTACAATGGAGTTGTGCGATATATTGTTAAACAATTTGAGCGGAGATGTTGGTTAATACCACATCACACGACCGTTTTTCAGATACCCGATAACATGGCCACATGTTAAAACTTGCGTGCTGAGCTAAACTAACGTGTTAAACTTGCGTCTGTCAGTTGCCCGCAACGTGATCGCGAAATCATGGTACGTGTTTTCGATACGATGATTTGAAGAGTGGGCTCTCGCCATGTGGCAGATAGCATAGCTGGTTGAACCTGAAAGTAAGTGTCTTGGGGGGGGGGCGACCGGGTCGACAGGGGTTGCCGACTTAGCTACAGCAAACAGGAATTTTTGAACACAGTCAAATTTTGGTAATTTTCTAAAGAGGAACCACTAAGAACGGTTCAATATTCAAGTACACGTGAAAAATTGCCCTGTTTTACTGTTGAAAATGCAACTTTCCTTCTATGAAATGGACATAATTTCATTAAAACACGATTTTCGCTCTTATAGTTTCCCGGATCGTTCTGAAAATAGTCTAGATGAACTCAGCTCGACGAGACGCTTCGAACGAACCTAACTTGTAAAAAAAAATTTTTTTTTTTAAATTTTTTTTTTTTAATTAAAAAAAATCCGGATTTTTTTTTTCCCCTAACCCTAGGTGTACCCCCCCACCCCCCCTCGTCTACTCGTGGAAAATTAGAGTGACCAATGAACATCTAATGGTCTATTCCCTCCTGAGCCGAGGGGTAAAATTGGGCTCGTTGCAGTATTGCCCGTCTCCGCCGGAGTTTGGTACCTTCGGGTTTCCGGAACCGGCGCGCTTACAAATAAATTTAAAAAAATTTAAATTTAACTTTGCCTCGCTCTTGTGACTTAGCTGAGAACTTTTTCTCTACACACAGGTAGATAATCCACAGGTTTGTTGTATATTAAAAAAATAAAAATGCCAATTTAAAAAAATCAAAAAATTTTCCTCCAATATGCTCTTAAAACCTCAAATTTGGCACAATTTTTCGAAAGTTCAACAAAAATTTTCTTTGATATTACCTCGTAAAACTTTTAGCAGTCGATTTTGGACCGTTTTACCGACTGATTTTAGGCTTCGACAACATCTGCGATAAAGTTTTTGAGCGTCCCAAAGGTTGGCTTCTTACCATTTCCGATGCAGATAAGGTGGCGTGGCGATTCGCCTCGCAATCTAAATTTGAACGTCCGAGCTGCTCCGTTTGCAAGCGTTACGTTGTCTGGTTGCTGTTTCGTGTCCTGCCGTCGCGACACATCATCAAATCAGAATTGATCGAATTTCAAGCCCGTATGTGTATTTTCACTTGGGCTGGGGACAATTATTGACGTTTTGGGGGTCAAAACACCAGAAGAGGCATGGTAACGGTTTGGAAAAGGGGTAATTGAGGTCACCAAAACAAAATCTCCAAAGTTCCGCCATGCGGGAGTCATTCCGGACCGGAGGCGCTTGCATATCATATGTGGTTCTTCGAACTCCCTGATTGATTTAGCACAACTTTTGATTTTTGGAATTATAAAAAAAATATAAAAAAACCGAAAACAATAATGACTTTTGTTTTTTAACAACCCCACGGACGACACGTTCAAAAACTTCATCGCATCGCATCGCAGATGTTGTCGAAGCCTAAAATCAGTCGGTAAAACGGTCCAAAATCGACTGCTGACGTTTTTACGAGGTAATATAAAAGAAAATTTTTGTTACACTTTCGAAAAACTGTGCCAAAATTAAGGTTTTCAGAATTTCAGACTCAGAGCATATTAGAGAAAAAATTTTCGAATTACAGTCGAACTCAATAAAATGTGGAATCAGCTGATTGGTCGGCCGAGGGGAGGTTGCTCACACTCCGCACCCTTCTTTTTTCGTGGATCTGGATTCTATTGAAACGTGTTTCTTTTGAATGAGTGTAAATTTCCAGCACTTTTTCACGCTAAAAATAAACTGAAAATGTTAGAGACTGCAAAATTCAGAATTTTTTTTCAAATCAACAGCTCAAAAGGCATTTTTTTAGTGACTACGACGACGTCGTCGCTTAATTTTTGCGTGTGAACTGAAAGACAAAAGCCTGAAATGAGTGCGCTGTGTAGCCAGCTGAAGGGGGTTTCATTCTTAGCTGACCGATCGACATGCGTCCCCAATTAAAAAAAAATGCGTTCCGACTTCGCGGACGACGACGACTTTGCTTTCATTTTTCATTTTCACCGTTTTCAAGTTGTTTTTGGTAAGCTGCTGTGTTCATTTACTTAGTGCACGCAGCAAACCATTCACAGCTCACTCCTTTCAGGCTTTTATTTTTCAGTCGACACGCAAAAATTAAGGACGACGTCGTCGTCGTCATTAAACAAAAAATACATTTTGAGTTGAGCTGTGGAATAAAATTTTTCTAAATTTGGCGGTCTCTAACCTTTGAGTTTATTTTTAGCACGAAAAGGGTGCTGGAAATTCATAAAAAACACGTTTCAATAAAATCCAAATCCACGAAAAAAGAACGGTGCGGAGTGTGAGCAGCCTCCGCTCGGTCGACCAATCAGCTGATTCCACATTTTAGTGAGTTCGACTGTAAAAAAAAATCGGCATTTTTGTTTTTTTAACCATTTTA
>JASANC010002664.1:0-44714 GCA_030248135.1 Theristus sp. LFF4_11 | reverse complement strand
AAATGACGTCATGTTGCTGTCAACCAATCAGCGTGCTGCTGTACTATGGACATCACATTTAACTTGAACACACACACACAAACAATTGCGAAATGTCACAGTGAGATGAAGACACAGCTAGATAATCTTGGCGGGAAAAACATAAAAGCGGGCAAAACCGCAGTTCACGAGACATGAAGAAACAATCTTGGCGGTCAAAACCGCAGCATCATAAAACCACATCGTGACGTCACGGGCCAAGGGGTCACCCCCCATGACTCACCACCACCCCCTCCTGCCTATACTTAAACACTGCCTATGCTTAAGCATGTATCCCAGTTGACAGACCCACACTATCAAAAAACAAATCACCAGAGTTACTCTGGTTGCCATGGTTACCAACATGCTTACATGACGTCATGTTGTTGACAACCAATCAGCGACAAGCTGTCCCATGACAAAAACTGGTTATTCAACCAATCAGTGTACAGCTGTACTGGAGACAATACACCTAACTTGAATAAACGGGATGTGGAGCACACACACACATTGCGAAATTGTATGGGTTGCAAGCACTGTTAACAACGCGGTACAATCTTGGCGGGAAAACACATGAAACCACAGAGACATGAACCCACAGCTAGACAATGCATTGGGAATAAAACCACAGTACACGGGACATGAAGACACAATGTAACAATCTTGGCGGGAAAACCATAAAAGCGGGAAAAACATAAAAAACCGCAGCAGCGTAAAAACCACGTCGTGACGTCACGGGCCAAGGAGGCACCCCCCATGACTCACCACCACCCCTCCTGCCTATACTTAAACACTGCCTATGCTTAAGCATTGCGCCCCAGTTGCCACACCCACACTACTCACCCCCCCCCCTCACGGTGGTTAATCTCATCTCAATTTTTTTTAAAAATTGCGTAATTTTTGCATTTTTCTTGGCGTTTGTGTCTGTCCCTGTATAGATTTTGTTGTTTCTGACCAAACAAGCAGCTTGTTTGCACAAAATATTCTGTATTTTACAAGAATTTCTGTGTTTTTCTAAGGCAAAAATTTGGTATTACCCGTGCGATCCCGTGCACCCCCCCCCCCCTCACAAAATTTTTCTGCCAGTGCACCCCCCCCCCTCATGAAAATTTGCTGCCCGTGCACCCCCCCTCACCGAGAAGGCACCTGACCCCCCCCCTCTAAAATTTGGCAAACACCCCCCCCTCACCCAAGGTCCCGCTTTCGCTACTGTTCCGGAGGCGCTTGCATATCATATGTGGTTCTTCGAACTCCCTAAGTGATTTAGCACAACTTTGATTTTTGAAATTTTTTTTAAATTTTCTTTAAAAAAAACAAAAATGACGATTTTTGTTTTTTTTAACAACCCTGATCGCACCCCCCCCCTCACGGTGGTCAATCTCATCTCATTTTTTTCCAAAAATAGCGTAATTTTTGCATTTTTCTTGACGTTTGTGTCTGCCCCTGCATAGATTTTGTTGTTTCTGACCAAACAAGCAGCTTCTTTGCACAAAATATTCCGTATTTTACAAGAGTTTCTGTGTTTTTCCAAGGCAAAAATTTGGTATTACCCGTGCGATCCCGTGCACCCCCCCTCACGAATTTTTTCTGCCAGTGCACCCCCACAAGAAAATTTGCTGCCCGTGCACCCCCCCCTTTACCGAGAAGGCACCTGACACCCCCCCTCTTAAATTAGGCAAACACCCCACCCCTCACCCGAGGCCCCGCTTTCGCTGCTGTCCAGTACCCGTGTCGAGGTGAAGGGGGTACACGTAGAGAAGTAAGCTTCAAAAAAAAAATTTTTTTTTATTTTTTTTTTAAAAGTAAAAAATGAGCATTTTATTTTTTATTTTTTTTTATTTATCAAATTTTTTTTTGTTTTTCAAATTTTTTCAGGTTTTTCAAAAATAATATCAAAAATGCGTGTTAGTTTTCGGTTTTGTTTCCCTTATTTTTGGCATATGGGAGCGGGGGACAGTGCGTAGGCGAGGGGTGGGGTGGGGCCGGGGTAGGGTTGTTAAAAAAAACAAAAATCGTCATTTTTGTTTTAAAAAAAAAAAATTTTTTTAAAAAAAAAATTTCAAAAATCAAAGTTGTGCTAAATCAATCAGGGAGTCCGAAGAACCACATATGATATGCAAGCGCCTCCCGAATGACACCCGTATGGCGGAACTTTGCAGATTTTGTTTTGGTGACCTCAATTACCCCTTTTCCAAACCGTCACCATGCCTCTTCTTGTGTTTTGACCTCCAAAACGTCACTAATTGTCCCCAGCTAAGCTAATGCTGAAGTGAAAACAAACATACCGCCTTGAAATTCGATCAATTCTTCTGATGGTTTCGCGACGACACGACACGAAGCAGCAACCAGACAACGTAGCGCTTGCAAACGGTGCAGCGAGCACAATCGGACGCTCTGCGAGGCTAATCGTCACCTTATCTGCATCGGAAATGGTAGGCTAAGCTTTGGGACGCTCAAAAACTTCATCGCAGATGTTGTCGAAGCCTAAAATCAGTCGGTAAAACGGTCCAAAATCGACTGCTAAAGGTTTTACGAGGTGTAATCAAAGAAAATTTTTGTTGAACTTTCGAAAAATTGTGCCAAAATTGAGGTTTTCAGAGCATATTAGAGGAAAATTTTTCGAATTTAAAAAAAAAAAATCGGCATTTTTGTTTTTTTTAATCACTTTTTTTAAAAAAAAAAATTTCATTTTTGTTTAACAACCCTAGGCCGGGGTACACGGTACCCCCCCCCCCAGAGCACCAGAGACCGTCGGGTGGGGGGGGGGGGGGGGGGGGGGGGGGGCACCGTGCCACCCCCTCCCTAAAACCGGGCACCCCCCCCATCGGACCCCCCCCTCGAAAATTTGGCCGACACCCCCCACACCCGCCATGAAATTTTGTCTGGCGGAGACCCCCCAAAATTTTCCGTACACCCTAAAATTTTTTTCGAAAATCATGATTTTTTGTCTATAAAGTCCATAATATAAGCTGAATATATGATAACTTGACCATCTTCATTGTAATTTCAACGATTTTGCAGCAAAATTTAGCGTTTTTCCTTCAAAATTTAAGCGAAAAATTATCATGGGGGGTGGGGGGTGGATGGACCCCCCCCACAGAAAATTTTGAAAAAATGGGGGGTCCCACGTTACCATAGGTTGATGATTTCAGCCTTGGTGAGTGATGATCGACTCGCGCATTGAAGTACTTGAGCGTCGCAAAGGCTAGTTCAACAAATTCCGATGCCGCTAAGGTGAGATAGAAGCAGAGAACTCACATTTATGCATCGTTTTTCAGGATCTCGAAAGGTCGAAATTGCACTGTCTGCCACTGCAAGCGTAACTTCGTTGGTTGCTCGTTGCTGTTTCGCCTCGTGTCGTCATGATCACACCGGTTTGTTGTTGAACTTGTTTCCGTGTTATTTGAGGTGAATTGAGAGGCAAAACACGAGACGTGATGTCGTCGGTGGGAAAATGGGGTCGCCGAAACCAAGTCTGAAATTTTCACCCTCCTCCCATATGAGTGGGGGTCATTTGGTAAGTCGGTGGCTCCTCAGATGGTGATATTCGGACTCCCTGAAAAATTCTGAACAACTTTCATTAAAAAAAAAAATTTAAAAAAAAATTAAAAAAAAATAGAAAATTTTTTTTTTCTTGACATCTCTAGGTACACGGGTACACGTGCACGGGCAGGATTTTCGGTTGAGGGGGGGGGTGGACGGGACCCCTCCCACCTCCCGCACTTTCGCTACTGGTTTTCATGTGGATTTATTCTTTTTAACGGTGGTTTTATTTCGATTCGGATTACAGTTCGTGTTCGTGTTAAATAGCAAACATTTTGGTTTGTGTCTTCTTCTTTTCTACCAATCAACCATTGTTCACCCATCAATCATCCTAATGGCATAGGCGCGCCTGCACATCATCCACAACTGAGACGGTGAGAGTTTTGAGTTTTGAAACCAAGATTTGGCTTATTTTTTGTTATCTTATTTGAAGCGCGCGGCACGATTTACCATCCAACCAGCCGTGTGAGAGGGCAACGTTTTAGTTTGTCCTGTGCCACAGTGACTTTTTGTGTGAATCTATTGCTGGTTTCAAATGAAATCTTTTCAAAACAAAATCAATTTGGATGAAGACCTTTGATTCTTTCGCATTTTTTGTCTAGTCAAAGCACACTGCAGCAGCGAAGCAAGTCAGCGATTACGACGCACTGAATGCCGTTCGAAAATTCTGTGCGCCGATTCATGATGATGTTCAATCAGTCTCAGAAAATACCGTTAGTTTGATTTTTTCGGTGTTGAGAAAACCAGAAAACTTTCAGCAGTTTGAGTGTCTTAGGTGTATGAGTTTAGTTTAGTTGTTCTTGTTATAGTAGCTGAGCTAAGTTCTAGATGAGCTATGTGCTGTCATTAATAACAGAAAATTGGGAAAGAAACCACGTGAATTGCGGCCTGAACTATCGCGGCTTCGGCTTCGGATACTTTGGTTGGAATCAAATCGAGGTATCACTATTTTTGCTTCGGCGCTTTTCAACTGCTTTTTGATGCTTTTTGTGTGTTTGTGCTGTTTGTAATATTTGGTTCAAGAAAACTTCAAAATCATAAACATTCTCATTTTTTGTTTTCTTTCGTTCCATTGAGGTGTGGTCAGTTTTATAAAAATGAGTAATTTAGTTTGCTTTCCAATCCAAGTGGGTAGTTTGGGGAATTTTCGAAGTGAGTATTGTTTTATTTAACGTCTCGCAATATGCATTTGCAGGGACAGATAATGACAATGCTTCATGGTTTCATTTTTATAAACCTGGCCACTAACAATTTCGAAGAGAAAGACAGTAATTGGAATTTTTTGATTGTTTGTGTTCTGAATATGCAGCTGTTTTTTAATGCTTGTATGTGAAAAATGGTGAAACCTATTCTTGTTCACTTTTTAACGAACTTCAACAATTATCAAATCTTCGTTGTTGTTGTTGTGCAGTAAGACATGTAATAAAGTGACCTACGTTTTTGTGGACGAGCTCCGGCTACCGTGTGTCAAAATGGCATCCCCAAATGACGTGGAAAACCACATTCACGTCGTGATTAAAAACTGCAAACAAGCAAGCTAATGGCCGCTTGTTTCTGTGGTCGGTTGCGGTGCGGTTCGATCGATGGGTTTTCGAGCTGCTGTTCTCCCGTTTTTGCCGTAAAGTGGAAATCCAACCACCTTTGGTTCATTGGTTGGTCGCGGTTCGGCCGAATGTTTCGGCTTTGAACCGTCCGTGTTACAATTCGAGTCAAGTTTGCATTCAGGCACGTTTTTTGCTGTAAATCCCAAACCACCGTTTGTTTGTGTTCTGTTGCGAACGGTTGAATGAGTCGTCTTTGAACTGCTGTGGTGTTACATTTTGAGTCAGGTTTGCATTCACATCTTTTAGGGATATTCTTTCGTTTTTCTCGCAAATAAATCCTTCCGCTTATTTGTGCCTTTGGTAGCGGGCGGGCTGGATGATTCGTCTCTGAGCTGCTGTGTTACGCTTTGAGTCAGGTTTTTTCAAGTCCTTTGTATGGCTCCCAGTTTTGTCATAAAGTAAAAAGCACACCACGTTTATTTATTTATTTGATTTGTGGCGCTTCGGCATGGTGATCCGGATTTTAGCATTAAGTTTTTTTGGTGCAGCTCTAGGAATCAAAATTCAAAAACAAAGTGGCAAACTGGCCTGTGGTGAACAAATCTTGCCAACTGGCGGCATGCGGCAACGAGTAGTTCCACATCAGCTGTTGCCTGATCTCTTCTCGATCCTCAGAATGGATCATATCGAAAATCGGTTGGTGCAAAATGTCGGACTGGAAATATTTTTACATTTTACCAAGTAAGAGCCACGGAAGTTATTCGCATGATTCTCAGCAGAACAAACCTGGTGAAATCCGAGGTACGTTTCAATGTTATCTGAAGCGTAGTATATTTCGCCGTTTTCGTTCAGTATCAGTACGAAACCGCACATTGACTGAAATTAAGGCAGTTGTTTAACTTCGCCGTTTTAGGATTTTGTTCATTTTGGAATCGTGTTTCTCGCAATGTTGGTCTTTGAAAAGGTAGTTTGAATTTGAAAAATTTTCCTCACTTTGAACACGGTGCCTTCGTGCGCGTGCACCTTGTCGATGAGCATGTACGGATGCGCCGGAAACGCATGCCGATTGTAGCCGTAGTAATAGGACGGACAGTGCATATACTGATGCTGCAGGGACACTGCAATGCAAAGCTTACTCTCAGCAGTATGTGACGTTTTGTTAGTTACTCGATGTTTGATCATGATCGTTTTGTGTCTTAGTGCGTTTGCTTTTGCTTTTGCATTCCAAAAAAATGGTGAAGCTGCGACATTTGATAATTGGTTTCTACATTCTACAACAGATTCTACGCCGGGCTGAAGCCCATGTCACTGCGATACTTATTCCACTTCAACGAACAACACCTGTTTCTGGACGAATCAGAAATTGATTTTCCCCGCCTACGCTAAATATTTCATGTCACGCAGCTTAACCAACGAAAACGAATACCATCTTTTGCACGCTTGAACGAGCTGTGATTCGAAGGCAACCAGTCATGTGCTCCGAAACATAAATACTGCTTGTTCGGCTAACCCATTTTATGACCCGCGCAATATGGAATCAGTGCAATTATCATTTTGCAGGTTTATACTGTATTCACCTTGTATTGAAATCCGCATAAACATTTCGCGCGGGACTGAACGAAAATGGCTAACCACTATGATTATGGCACATAATGGCTCATGGTTTTATTACTGTCTGAGCGATAGCCAGGTGGCGAATGGCGATGATTAGCTACACAGTACTCAGTCGCACATTTTTCCCGAATCTACTTACCTGTGTCATGAAAGCTACGTAACTGTTTAGTGGTTGAGACTCTTTTCGATAACAAAAATTTTAAATGTAAGCGTAATGTATTGTAATCAATCCGTTGTAAGCAGTTTGTTGCGCTTCTGTACTAATTTTGACGAGATGGGAACATTGCTTTGTGTGTGGATGGTTTCTTTCATTTCAGATACAAGAATTAAACACGCCAGTTCTGCTCCCTTAATGCTTGGTTACAGTATTCAGAAAACATAGAAAACGCGCGGAATTGTCGCATGAAGCAAGAATTCCGGAAGATTTATTACCAAGCAAATTAGATCACGCGATCTCAGTGCATCATTCATTTAATCACAATAATACAGCAAGAGGACTAACTAATGGAACTATTCTGCATGCTGGCAAATTATTTTCCTTTTCAAAGACGCTCGGTCACGAGCGGAGTTCATAACTGCACAAGAACTTGCGTGACATCGGTCACCATAATTTCTTCACTGCTCGGAAGAAATGGGACTACTGTAATAAGGCAATGTGTCCTTAGTGTTTAGGCAGGCAGACTCTTTCATGCCGTGTTGTTTCCATAACCATACGATTTTTTTCCAATCACATAATAATTCTTTTTAGTATTGCGCACACACGACTTAGACGTTCTAAAACAGTCAACCCAACAAACACACCTCTTTGAATTTCTGATTGAATTTTAACAGAAAGCTATTAACAATTTGCGGACATTTTAAAAACATTCACGATAATCAGAGTGTTTATTCATTCATTATGGCTCCCCGCTCGATCAAATATACCATGCCAATCAAACACAGCACTTAGGAAACGTAAACAAATAAAATGGCCCACATTATTGACAAAACACTTCAGCATTCACACCTTGCACCGAAATTTAGTTTAACCATGAATTCGGGCATTCTTGGTTTCTGCGCCAGCTACATGCACGCTGTACATTACTAAATAAAGTAACATTCGAAAAGCTTTTCTATATAGCAAAAAAAATTTTTAGCAAAAAATGCTTTGAAACAGCTGGTGGTTTGCTTCGCAAGCATGTAAATACAAATAATTTTAAAAATCAACATCACGAGTGAACATCTTATCACTTATTTTTGAAACTATTGTAGTATTTCAAAACAAATTTCGTTCGCCCGTGACAAAAATACAAAAAAGTTCATCGTCCACTGATATCTCACAAAATTTCACATAAAAATTGAAACAACCACAATACGACAGGTTACTCTGTTTCGGAAAATCATAAGGCGAACGGCACCCTTTGTCTTGGTTTTGCAAGCAACAGAGAAATGCTAAATGGGTCCCAAGAGTTATTTGCTTCTGCCCAAATGTTGAGGAAGCAATGATCAAAACCGGGTCAAACAAGCGTGACCTTTCCGTTGCCTAATATAGTGCAGCATGCGCGTATTGCGTGGTTAATTATAAATGAAGTTGTGCTCTTCCCTTTGCCTTTTGAACTGTTGATCTGCTTTATGACGCAGCTCTCTCATGTTACCGCAAGCACAACAATAAAACTCAATTGAAATAAATTTGTTATACAATTTGAAAAGCTAGTCGATTAAAGAACCAAACATTTGGTCGTTCGTATTCTGGCACCACGGATCATACATATTTCTATTGTTTCGAATGTTTTCCTCGAAAATAACGGCGTTACAACGAACTTTGATTTGAATCGGTGAACAATTGTTTTCTTTAGTTTTCTGTTTTGGTTTTCAATATTTTTGGCAGAAAAATGGTTGTGAAAAGTTGAACTCTTGTCAGTAACTGGTGAAAACTTTTGTTGACATATGGTTCAGTGAGTTGCAAGCTGCGGCGATTCAAAGTTACACGTTTACCCGTGTAGTCACTGATCGTGTTTGGGAATGAACATTCAAATTTGAACATTCCTATTTCTCACGGGGTCTGTTGTCCTACATATGACAATAAAAACATGCAGCAGAAGTTGCAGAATAACAATATGATAAGCAAAGGTACAATTCCGTAGGAACCGTTTTCTGAAGGCTTTTAAGGTTTTGATTTGCGCATTTGTGATTAGACTAAAATTTTGAATTGCGAAATTTCAGTTCAAAACCACCTAACACAGTAGTGTTGTATGTAACATTAAATAACTGTGAAAAACGACACGCAGCCGACCTTGAAAGTGCGTCTTGACCTGCAAATAGGAGACAGCAAGTCGCAGCACGGACAGTTTGTCGAGTCGCCCAATGACTGTTTGATCGTAGGGTAATAAGGCCGCCACATTTTCAAGTTCTCCATTGAGGCGCTCACGGTGGCGTTTGCTAGGGTTCGTTGATGTAACTGGTTTGGCTTGTTCCCGCACTCTGAAGCAAAGAACATTTTTTGTTGTTCAGTAAGTTTTCCACAGACAAATGGACTAATTTTTGGTGGGAGCGGAGAAATAAATGAGTACGCTGCGAGCAGAGACTGCGCACAAAAAAATGTCCGCATACAATAAGTGGTTGACGCAAAAATTGAAACAAAAGCGGGTTCAGGTTATAGAAGCCGTTTTGTATTGTTCGAGAAGCCAATGGCGTGACACGTCCGCAGGCTATTACGTCCACCACTGATTGCACGAGAAATCACGTGTACCAGTGCAATAACGAGTGAGACATTGTTCTCGTGCAATACCGGGTGGCTTAAGTCACGCCAAAAAGTGCGTGGTGGCCCTTCATTTGTCTACTGTTTCTGTATTGCCGCAGGCTGGCCGCTGGTCATGCAAACGTGCATGTGCGCACGAATTAAAATCGTGCATCTTGATGATAAGCTTTTCTTGTCACACCATCTCGTCTGGTCGAATCCACCAGCGCACACCGTCGCTTGCCTATTTCGACTGCAGCACGCAACTGGCAACAACAACAACACAACACATCTTATTTCTATAGTTGCGTTTTTGGTGCGCGCGCAAAATTACCGCTCACGAGAGAATGCGTGATTGTTGGTGTTAGTGGTCGTCTAGCGGTGGTTGGTCGTGTGTGCAAAAGCGTTGCTCATGAACAACCGAACCGGTAACACAGTTCCACGCACGCACGCACGCATACCGATTCTGTTCGTTTCGCACGCCACACAAATGTCACGCGCAAATTCGTGTCGACGTGGAATTATGCCGCAAAAAAATAACCAGCATTTTAGTGCGTTGGTCTACGAACGTCACGAAACGAAGACTTACCGCTTGAAATTTCGTTGTCGTCGCTTTGTGGCATACATTTCAACAGTTTGCAACGATTTTGATGTCTATTCTTGCTTCTCAGAGCCTAAACTTCCAGCAGTTGACGGCTTAGCTGATCGGACTTTTGTTGGAAAATAAAAAGCTAGATGGTCACTCTGCCGTAGTCAAAGCGTCACATGACATGATTTTATGACATGTTGTTATTGGCTTGTTCTTGGTGTAATTAATTATGATTGCCCTACTCAGCTTGATGTTGTGATCTTACTGAATATTTAGTATACACAGTAGAAATGGTAAGAAATCGAGCGAGCACAGTTTATTACCGTGAATGACGAAATGGGGGTGCTTCAGCTAATCGTAAGAGCGCAAAACCGGCTGCTTCATATCTTTTCATGTGCAGCTCAACGTTAAATTATACATGTGCTTGTATGGTTGTGCACAAAATGGGTAGGCGGTGTCAGTTATAAAACTGACCAATCAACGCAGTGTGTCTTCTCTACGGTACGTTCAGAATAGTGACGTGCAAAAATGGATACTTTTTGTTAATTTAATCAAAAAGCTTCTATATTTAACATTTAGTGTCGAAAAAACGACTCGATTACAATTCATCGATTTTTAATTTCACTTCGCATTGTATGTAGATAGATATATAGCAACCTGCGTTCAAGAAAGCTGCTCTGTCATCAATTTTTTAAGACAAATTGTGCATAGATACACATATCGTTGGGGTTTTGATATCGAAAATGAGTTTTCAGTTTTGGTTCAATAACTTTTCTGTTTCACTTCATCTTCCACAAAGTGAGAACAGCTTGGTGAACAGAGTCTTCACGAAGCCTCGTATCTAAAGAAAAAAGTACATAGTAGTTTTTAGCTAAAAAATGACCAACACACAGGAAATTTAAAAACACAAACACACGTTTTGATCCATTGAAGTGTGGAAAATGAATACGCCGACTCCATTGGCTATATTCAATATCATTGTCAGGCCATATAAATAGATTATCTGAAAACAGATGTGAACGAATTTACAAATTTTTTAATTGTCAGTCCTATAGCAAAAATTCATCATACCGTATTACCTCTAATAAACCCCCATGGGGGTTTATTTCTTCAGCGACTTCTGGGGGTGGGGGTTTATTTTGGGGGGGGGGCTTTATTTTGGGGGGGGGGGGGTTTATTTGGAAACCATTTTTAGGAGTGGGCAAAATGGCAAAAATACCTTCCATGGCAGGAAGGAAGTCGCAGAAACTTCTACTCTACATAGAAATTTCCTTTTACAACAGCCTTTTGTAATGAAATTACCATTAACTCATCCATTTGGGGCCTTTGGTAGCACAATTTCATCATTTTCACTGCAACCAGCCACTGAATTCGCTGGGTATGTGTTTCAAACAGGTTTCAATAATCCCCCATGGGGGATTATTTGGAAACTTGTCGAGGGGGTGGGGGTTTATTTTTTTGGGGGGGGGTTTAATTTTGGGGGGGGGGTTTAATAGAGGTAATACGGTATTTTTATTAAATACACGTTTGGTTGAACCTAAGAGCTTCTTGCTAAAAACAGACTTGAAAGAAAACTGCAGCCATGCCCACAACATGCGATCCAATGGTCAACGCCATTATGATGAATAAGCTGCCGCGGGATATCCTGTGTAATAAAATGCTTGAGATGCTGAAAAGCCAACTGAACATGAAGAAGTGCCTGTTCGTGTACTGTTAATGCGACAACACATACATTGCACTTGTCATCTGTGTTTTGTTTTCGTTTGCAAACGGTGGATTTGACCGAGACATCATACCAGCGGCTTCAACCATGACCAATGCAGCAGCACAAATCGCTGCCATTGGTCCAAATAAACCCCAAGACAACGAACGCTCCATGTCACCCCAGCAAGTCCAATAAGTTGAATATTCATCTTGAATCATCGGAAACGTCACAGCCACAATAATGGCCGGAACACCTCAAATGGATAAAGTTGAAAAAAGTAATACAAAGGTGTTCTGGAAATCTGAAAAAGTTCTCGATAAACTCATTGAAGCTATCGAATTCAACGCACCCCATCCGATGATCATGTTTTTCGCAGTTGAAAACACATGTCCCTCAGCGAAAATGTGTCCCACGATAAACAACGTCTGCAATGCCTCCAGCGCCATAAACATGTAACCGGCCAAGAAGAAATATTGCAACGCGACGGCCACCAGGCGACAAATTGACTGCAATGTAGTACATTGTAATAGTAAATGCATCGCCATTACAGTTGTTCCACAGTGCCTTGTCTTCAAGCGACATTTAGAACTAACCGGTTGAATGCCGTCTGGATAAAGCGTTGGCTCACGCATGGTCAAGACAAGCAGGTGAGCAATAAATAACGCTACATCCTGATTAAACACAATCATTGATTCCGTACTGGTGCTTCTGAAACAATGAGCAAATTGTTTGGAATCAATGACGACGACAAAGCATGCTTAGGGAATCTGCTGTACCTGAACAGAATGTACAGCGCGATCACGGAGCCCAAGCCAATCAGTACAAACGTGCAGCCCATTGACTGTGCCACAACGGCAACTGCTTTTTCAGTACCAGAAAGTACCTACAAGAAATGTAATGTTTTCAACATGACAGTTGTTACACACGTGATCATAAATTGACAATAGTTTGGTGTCGAATGCCATAAAGCTCACGAACCTCCGGTTCGTAAGTACGCTTCGGTTTCTTCGTTGTTGTAGGCATGGTCGGCCGTGGAGCTACAGAGAGCATGTCACGTAATGGTAATACGGTATGGCTGATTGAACATGGCAGCTTTTTTCAGGGTTCAAGGAGCGCGCGAATTTTGAATGTAAGAAATAGACGTTCAGAAATCAAATTGTGTGCCAAAGTTTGACGCGTTTTTTTATTAAACGGATTTTCCGCGCTATTCTGTTTATTCTTTTCCCGTTGCACACATGATTGGGATTTATGTTTGCATTTTTGAAAAAGACGCTCCTAGTCGGCGACTGATCCCGCCTTGATGGACTGCCTCATTTATTCGGCCATACTGTACTTTGTTAAAATAAAATTCAAAAAAAGTAATTTATCTCACTGGTTGTGGTCGTTGTTGTTGTAGCTGAAATTTAGTTGCTTGATTGAATTAGTTTAAAACAAGAATTACATAAACAGCTCCAAGGATGAAAAACTCACTGGTGGTTGTAGTTGGCGGGGGTTTGTAGCAAACTGCAGCTATACTTGATGTGCAGTCCTCTAAATTCCACCAATACTGCCTTGATTTTCTACTGGTCACACAATATTGCCCTGAAAAGCCACCACGAATTGCTAAAAAGCTACATTTTCAGTAAGTTTTACTTGCATTGTGTTTGTTGTATATCACTTTTAAGTTTAAATTAAAAAAGCGAAATAAAGTTTTGCTAAACTTTTTTTGCATGCACAATAAAATTTATTACGAATTGACAAAAATTACTTTACCGGGTTTCAGTTCCTCAGCTTTAGGAGGTGAACCACTCCATTTACCAAACCCTTGCGGATCGTAGTTGCTTCCGTCTGCCCATGTCCAACCGTTGCTTTCGGGATTGTACCGGAGGCCCAACCAAATAGCTGACAAATCTGGATCTCCGCCATTATTTACAAGAGTGATCCTAAAACGTTTAGACAAGGTCAGAAATGGTAAACTAGTGAAGGATGGTCAAATGTGAATTGTTCACGAACCGAAGTTCTTGGAAGTCATTCCACTCTTTCGGCGTTCGGAGCATTGCCAAAACGCTGCCCTTGCTATCACACCGCTCTTTCTGCCGCAACCATGCGTCTGGTTTAAGAGGACCTAAGCATTGCTGTGCTTTCTCGTTCCATTCGTAACCTTCTTCGCATGGGTTGGCTGAAATGTGTCATTATTTTAGTGTTACGTACTTCATTTTCACATGAAAGTGAAAAGGCATACAAGTTGTCGTTGTTGTGGTTTGCGTGGTTGTTGTCGTTGTAGTTGTAGTTGTGGGACGCGCGGTTGAGTTCGTGATACACACGTATTTTGGACCTTCGTCATCGCATTTCATTGTTTTCCACTGGTAGTTAAGATCCTTGCAAGAGACAACACAAAGTACACCGGTCTCCAATGTGGTCATTACTGGCTCGTTTTCAGCCCACGGTGGCGAAAAAGCAATCGGCGTTCGATCCGCCCAGCGGTAACTGTTTGAGAGCACGAAATCATAGCGGATCCACAGCCATACACAATCATATCCACGTTGCTTGCTGTAAAACGAACTTTGCAATGCCGAGTAAGATTAAAATTCGAATTATGCAACCCGAATCACTCACATTTCATCCTTGAATATTTCCCATTCTTCCGGCGTTTTCATTTTTAGGACATGGGCCGGCTGCTGTGGATCAATGGAGTCGCAATTCTTTTCTGCTTCGTCAAAACTAGGAGCGCCATGGGCGATGTCCGCCGCATTCATACACCAGTCCCCGACAAGTTTCCATTTGTCGCTCGGGCATGTTTTAGCTGAAGATGTTGCTTGTGTGGTGTTTAGGTTTACTTTTAAAGAAAAAGTGTTTAAAATAACAAAATTTTAGACGAACTTGGCCATATACATTCACCATCCGTTCCTGTCCAGACCATGTTATGACTGCAATAATACTCTCGATAGCGAGATTTGTCATTGAATTGGTACGGGTATTTGCAATCATGCGCCACCGTTGTTCCGACCTGTTGAAAACAAATTCACATCTTTATTTGAGCGAGTTTGTAAAAATGTCTGCTTAATACCTTGAGACGACTGGTGGTCGAGCTAAAGTTTGTTCGCTTGTCCGAGTTTGTGAATTGTAACGGAGGGTCACAATAGAAATCACACGTTTGTGCTTCTTCCGTCCAGGTAGTATTTGCCTGAATTTTGTTCATTTTTTTCAAAACTTAAAAATAAATGTGTGGTTACTACAAAGTGCAAGAAAATAGCCATGAAAGTGTACCTGACAAACATATGTTTTTATCATGGTGCCATCAGGGAAATATGCTTTATCCCCACAGCGCTGTGTCACAGCCGTTCCAAAGTGCATTAACGGCGACTGGACAGAAAAATTTGAACCGAGTGCTCTTGTGTTCTGGCTGTTGATAACAATTGCATCACAGCCAAGTTTTGGCGGCGGCGTGTAGCACATGCCTGTATTAGAAAGCCATTAATACATCGACGATTCAGTGATAGTGATTATGGAAACAGGGATGTGAAAAAATTAGAAGCAGTCGGTGGCCAGTACGTGACCGAAAAACTGACCAGCTACTCCCGGTTGGTTGCAGAATTCCATGGACCATTTATTTCCGTCTGAACGTCGAGCAACGACGCAACTTCCAATTGTCAAATCAGGCTGGCCAGGTGCCCAGTTTCCGTAGTTTTTAGCAGGGTCAAAAGAAGTGTCATCTGACCAATACCAGGTCTTTGATGTTGAAAAATATTTCAACCCGAGCCAAATCTGAAAACAAAAACGTTTTTAGTGTTGTTTACGATCAAACAATCCATATAACCCGAATGTAAATTTTTTGAACACTTCAACAATCACCGTTGAAAGCGTTGAATCGGTGAGGAAAAACTCATTCCAAATAGCTTCGAAAGTATGCCATTCCAGGTGGTTGCCGAACACGGGCAAGTTTGTGGACGGCGTTTGTGAGAGACAGTAGGTCCAAGCACGTTGCCACGCTTGCAGATCTGGATTCAACTGGACGTTGCAATAGCATAGCGTTTCGTTAACGCAAGTGGGCACGTTTCCATTGTCGCACATTGGCACTGCAAATTTACAGTTGGAAAACATACAACATGTATTTTTCGATTGATGTGTTTCAAAGTTTATATTGAACTTGAAAGCGTTTGCTCACTGATGCAGTCGCCTGCCACGCCTTCCCATTCACCGTTGTCACCGCACTTGTAGTTCTTCTCTGGTTGACCGTCGCTGAAGACCGCTGGTACTTGACAACGATGTCGGACGGATTGACCAGCCAGTGTACCGGCCGCTGCCATTGCGGTCGACGGTCCTGCGTCTGTCCAGTTGAACTCAAGGGGCACATTAATGCACGTGATTGCTGTTGCCGTCTGTTACAAAGTGAACACTGTGTTCATGTTCGTGTCTAAACGGGCGTGCTGAACGTTTGCACCAATGAGTATGATCGCTTACCACTGGCTGGAAACACATGCCGCGAACACTCATATCGCTGCATGAGGTCATTTTCCATTTGTACAACTCAGTTGGATCATTTCCTTTTGCACTAACTACGCAGTCGCCGTTCAGTCGATCCGGCTCTGCGGTCGCCCACGGTGCCCAATCGGCGGCAAGGTCGAAGCTGCTGCCATCCACCCATTCCCAATAACTACGTGGTGGATTCCACCTGGTGAAATTTCATACGTTGAGAAAACAGTGTTTGTTAAAAAGCATGAGTTAAAAAGGTGACGACTTAATAAATCATTCAGACAGTGCTTGTTCTCACCATCTCAGTCCGATCCAAACTTTGTCGAATTTTGACGGATTGCTGGAGTTCTTCAATCGTATTTCTTGAAAATGATCCCACTCGTCCTTTTTACGTATGACAGGTATGGAAGCATTCATGTCTGAGCACTCAATCCGTGACGTCTCCCAGTTGGATGGGGCGGTCGGAAATAATGCACAATAGCATGAAGTCGTTTCAGGACAGCCGTAGTGAAAGCCAGGTGCACAAGGTGCTGAAGTTGGTTGCAAAAGTTTTTAAACTTTTAAACATTTTTTAAGGGATTTTAAAAAGCGGTGTTGTGCGCACTTGTGCACTCGTCTGCCAAGTCCGCCCACGTTCCGTCTGCCTGGCACGTGTACACGTGCACACGCTCTTTGTCGCTGGCGAAATACGCCGGGTAGATGCACGCGTGCTCAATTTGATAGCCAATTGGCGTCGGAACGACTGGATCCTCTGTGTTGTCGGTCACCTTCTTCGCACCGCCACCCACTGTGTAATTCCAATTCATTGATGGAAGCGTTTTGCATGGAAACACGCCTTTTGTTGTTGTCGTCGTTGACGTTGTGGTGGACACTACAAATACATACAAATATATTGCGATTGTTAACACAGAAAATGATAGAATAGTAGAATGAGCAACACATTGAAAAGTAAACGTGAGCAGGGTCATGGAAAATAAAAAATACCATTGAACTGGCAAACATCTCCAGCGTAACCAGGTGCGCAACTGCAGGTAGCGTTTTGCTTGCCGGTCACAGTGTCGTTCGTGTTGTGACAAGTGCCGCCATTCAAACACGGATCGAAAATATCGCATGGCATAACTGCGATCAATTTTGACCATTTTTTTCATTTTTTCAAATTTCTGCTTCACATTACCAACACTTGGAAATACATACGTGGATATTGACAGAATGGACCGCCCCACTCCGGTGTGCAATTACAGTGCGTCGTCGTGTTGTCCACATTGACACACAAGCCATCATTCAAACACGGATCCGACTTGTTGCACGGTGGAACTGTAAAGCGAAGTTCAACCACACGTAATATTATTGATTTAGCGACATTGGAAAAGGGTAAGTGAACCAGTCATTGTTACTCACTTCGCACTTCGCAGTATTCTCCCTCCCACCAATAGGTGCAATTACATGTACTGTTATATGGACCTGTATTGTAACAAGTTCCATTGTTAACGCAGGGATCAGTTTTGTTGCACGGTGGAACTGAAAGAGCGAGGAAGTTCTTCAGAAATGTACAGTCCATGAACATCCATTCACGAATGCTTGTACTTACTTTTGATGCTGCAGTTTTTACCCATGTACCACTCCGTACAATTACAACTGTACGTTACTTCGGTCATGTTGTTGATACAAGTGCCATCATTTTCACATGGAGCATACAGATCACATGGAGGAACTGAAACAAATTTTAAACTGATCCTGAAGCACCATTGAATCCAATCAGTGAATTGGCCAAACTTCGATTTTCACAGATTGTTCCGTTCCATTCCGGTGAGCAAATGCAATGAGTGTCGTTGTTGTAAGCGTTGTCAACGCATGTCGCGTTGTTCTTGCACGGATTAGCGTATCCACAAATTGGTGCTGCAATCAAAATGACTTGTGCGCGTATATGCCCGTTTGTCACTCTAACGTGTGGTATATATAAAGTTCAAATTTCACCTAGTTCAGTGCATCTAGAGCCCATCCACATAGGAGTGCAGTTGCACGATGCTGTACCGTCTGCATTGTCAACGCAGCTGCCATTGTTTTGGCAAAGATCAGGCACGAAACTGCAGGCGCCCACTAAACAAGGTTTACAATTTATGTAAATTGTATGTTCGTACATGGCTTCTATAATGTGTGTTGTTTGCCCAAATTTTACTTACTAAAAAGTTCACACAATTCGCCGGTCCAGTTTCCGGTGCAATTGCAGTACGATGTCCAGTCAGTGAAATTATTCACACAGATTCCATCGTTTTCACAGTCATTCGTCAAGTTGCACGGTGGTACTGTCAAATGTGTGAAAGAAATAAGAAACTTTACATGTCGTAACAAAATGCCAGTGAACGCGAACGTACTTCTTATGCTGCAATTGGCGCCAGTGTATTCATATGTGCAGTTGCACAACGTATCCGTGTTATTCATTATGTCAACGCAGGTGCCGTTGTTTTCGCATGGATTTGAGTAGTTGCAGATAGGAACTGTAGTTGATAAGCCCCATCATTCAGTAAAGCGAGTAAATAACACTAAACAGTGCAAACAGTGTTACTGTCTCTTCAATACCTTTGTTCTCACAGTGTTCACCGTCATATTCTATGGTGCAGTTGCAGGATGAATTGCGTCGGTCATCATTGATGCAAATTCCTCCATTCATGCAAGTATCGTTCACCACGCACGGAGGAACTTGAAAGAAGAAAAGCTATGGGGACAAGTAAAAAAAAACTTTTATTTCCTCTTTCTCGTTCAAAATTTAGTGTGGTAAATTATGCACCGGAGTCGTTTTCTTAGTGTAAAAAGTTTACATGCAACGCTAATGCAGCAAATACACGGTCACCATCTATGGTGCAGTTATCCCCGGTATACCAAACGGTACAATTGCACATCGTTTCATTGTGCCATGGTGGATTGTCAATGCAGGTGCTGTTGTTCTCGCACGGGTTGGCATAGTCACACATGGGAACTGCAAGTGTTTTCTTTCATTTCCATGACGCAACCAGGCAGTATCGTCAAGCAGCATAGTGCGCACAATGTACCTGATTCGTTGCATGTCTCACCAGTCCATTCGATGGTGCAGCTGCATTCGGTTGTTCGGTTCACCATGTGGCTTATACAGGTACCATTATTCATGCAAGGATTCGTAACGTTGCATATGGGCACTAAAAATTTATTGACAGCGTAAAATTTTGTCATTACGTAATTTCTAAATATTACACGGTCATCTAAAGCTCACCAGCAATTTCACAGTAATCACCATAGTACCATTCAGTACAGTTGCACATCAATGCGCGCGTTGTGTTGGTTGCATTGTTGATACAAGTTCCGTTGTTTTGGCATGGGTCGAATACTTCGCACGGCTCCACTGTAACCAAAAAATATGGTTGTTCGCTCGTTTCGTGTTTTCAAAAAAGACTCAGCAACTGACGAACTCAGTGTTTCACAGTAGGTGCCGGTCCAGTTTCCCGCACATTCACAGTTTGTCCAGTTCGTGGAAGTTGTGTTTGTCTCGTCGAAGCACGTGCCATTGTTCAAGCATGGATTGGTTAAATTGCAGTACGGCACTAGAACATAAACGGACACGGGATGATATTAAAGATATTGAAAAAGTGAGAACGTTCTGACTGACCAATGATTTCACAGACGTCGCCAATCCAAAAGATTGTACAATTACACGTCGACCATACAGCTGTCTCGTTGGCGTGATTGATGCAGGTTCCGTTGTTCTGACAAGGGTCCGTAAGATTGCACGCAGGCACCAACTCCGTGCAGTTTTCTCCCATCCATTCCCGCACACAATTGCACGTTGACCAAGTTTCTAACGTTGTGTCATTCTGATAGCTCACACATGTTCCGTTGTTTTCGCATGGGTCTGTCAGATTGCATGCTGGTACTGAAAAAGGAAGGAACTCTGTTGTTTTGTATAGCTTGACTGTTTCAGTTAAGCAGAGCTACTTTTAAACTGCACGTTAGTGAATGGACGTCCAAGTTACACTGTACCTGGAATGGAGCAATTGGCACCCATCCATTCTTCGGTGCAATTGCATGTTGTCCACTGTATCTCTGCCGTATAATTTTCGTTGTTGACACACGTGCCGTTATGTTCGCACGGATCGCCAAACAACGTACACGCAGGAACTGAAAATGGATCAGTTGAACCGTTTCATTATGAAGAACTTCTCACTTGCGGTACCTTACCTAGTGTGGTGCAGTTCTGATCTTCCCATTTCTCTGTGCAGTTGCACGTATACCAGGACGAGTTGCCATTTGCTTCGTGGTGCATGGTGCATGTGCTGTTGTGTTCGCATGGCGATTCCTCGCAAAACGTCGGCTACAAATTTGTCTGGCAACCATAAGATTCAGCTGAACAATTGTGGAGGATGAAATCAAATAAAGCCAACCGAGAGTTCGACGCATAATGTCACTAGTCCCGTTACGTTGCAATCAACTGAGGTCCACGAATATGGGGGAGTGCTTGAGTTTTTGCTGGCTACACAGTCGCCCAAAGTGGTTTTTGGATGACCACTTGACCAATATCCGTAATGTATGTTTTTGTCGTACGCCAAGCCGTTTGCATACTGCCATCCAGGGGCACTGTAAAGTCATTGAAGCGTTGCGTACACGGTAATAGCTTACAAACGTTTATCCGGTACTTTATGCGAACACAGAAACACAGTAAAATGTGAAATAGAAATTGCGAACTTTGTAATTCCGATCATTATATCCGAGTACAACTCATTGCCAATTCTGATTGTCTGCAGCTGTTGCCACTGTTGATAAGACTTCACCATCGCCATGCTGTTATTCAGCGCAACGCATTCGTTCTTGGTCGATGTATAAAAGTCACCATTTGCATACACATGGTACATGTGACAATCGTTGCATTGTACATTGCTTGTTGTATTCACTGTGCAGTCGTATAGCGGACAGGCAGCTGTCATCCAAGACGCATTGATTCGTCATAGTATTTAGCAACTCAGTTGAAGTATTCGATGAATTTTGAGCGCCATTTACCTGGTCTGCTACAATTTTGGCCGGTGTAGTTATAGTGACACCAACAGATAAACCATGAAGCGCTTCCATTGACCGTGTGCTCCTCTGTGCAGTTACCACCGTTTTCGCATGGATTTAGACCGCATAGTTGCGGCTGAAACGAGAATGGATATTGATCCTGTGGATGTCAAAGTTATAGGCCAGTTACCGTATTACCTCTAATAAACCCCCATAGGGGTTTATTTTTTCAGCGACTTCTGGGGTGGGGGTTTATTTTGGGGGGGGGGGTTATTTTTGGGGGGGGGTTTATTTGGAAACCATTTTTAGGGGTGGGCAAAATGGCAAAAATACCTTCCATGGCAGGAAGGAAGTCGCAGAAACTTCTACTCTACATAAAAATTTCCTTTTACAACAGCCTTTTGTAATGAAATTACCATTAACTCATCCATTCGGGGCCTTTGGTAGCACAATTTCATCATTTTTACTGCAACCAACCACTTGGGGGGGGTTAATTTGGGGGGGGGTTAATAGAGGTAATACGGTATGTGATTGTTGTAGTTGGGTTTAGGAAAAAAAACTTGACCAACCGATGGCTGGAAACAAAATGTGGCAACGTCAGTTTCGTTGCATGTGGCAGATGTCCATGCATATGGTGGCGTCGTATCATTTCTGCTCACTACGCAGTTTCCAATGGTTGCATTTGGGTGGTTTTCTGCCCAAAAACCATAATCGACATCTTTGGTGTAGTTTTCACCGGTGTCCGTATAGTACCACGTTGAATTTTTGCTAAAGTTTATCATTTAAACATTGATTTTATTGTGTTTTATGTGTGGGTTGATGCAAATGCATTCCACAAACTGTCTGATGCCGATGTAGATGTTTTGATGTAGCATGTTATTGATGCGCAATGCTTCTTGCAATTCTTCCCATTGCTGACGCGAACGAATGACTACCATCGAGTTGTTGAGTGATTCGCATTTATCCGTGGTAGAGTCGGCGAACGTACCATTTGCATAAACGTCATACATGTGACAAGTGCAATTTACGGAGGCTCCGTTTCTCCAGCAGTCGTACAGGGGACAATCAACTGCAGCAAAGATGATTTTTAACATTTACACCAAGAAGGGGAGTCAAACAAGAAATACCTGGTATGCTACAGTTGAATCCAGTCCAATTGTAGTTGCAATAACACTCGAATGTTGAATTCAAGTAATTGGATGCATTTAAGGTGTGAAACTCTTCGCAAACACCTTCGTTCAAGCATGGTTGTTGATCGCAAAGTTGTGGCTAAACGCACGCATTAGTTTTTGTGGGTATGTTCTGCAATGACAAGCATCAAGCATTCGAAACTTACTGATGGAGTATAACAGAAGGTGGCAACGTTACTTTCATTGCATGAGACGGACTTCCATGCATATTCGGGAGCTGTGCTGTTCTCACTCACGACGCAATCACCAAAGCTAGTATTTGGGTGACTTGGAGCCCAGTAACCAAACTCAGTTGTAATATTGTACACCTCCATGCTGTCGATGTAAAACCAATCATTCCCATTGCTGAAAATGCCATTTACTTTACAAGCTTTTGGTTTCACTTGACCGTAAAGATGATGAATAAAACAGTCACGAACTGTCTTAATCCGATGAAAATGCTTTGATTTAGTTCGTTATTCATGCGCAAGTTATCTTGCAGTTCACTCCATTGTTGGGAAGATCGAATCGTTACCATGGTATTGTTCAAGTTTTTGCACATATTGTAAGTTGATTCCCAGAACGAACTGTGATTTGCAAAAACGTCATACATGACGCATGAGCAGTTCACATCATTATCATTCAGCTCACAATCATACAACGGGCATCGTGCTGCAAAATTGAAAGTGCTTTAATGGCACCTGCGCGGCTGCAGTCTGTACACCTGAGAGCTTAGCCCCAACGATCTATTGCCCATTGCAGCAGCAATCATCATTGAACAAAAAGCATGATTTAACTTGTAAAATCACCAACCTGGTATGGTGCAATTTGGACCGGTCCAATTATAGTTACAGTTACAACTGTATGTCGAATTCAAGTTAGCTGTCGAATTAAATCCATGAACCTCTGTGCACTCTCCCAGATTATCGCACGGTTGTTGATCGCAAAGTTGTTTCTGCAGAAATTGAAACGTTCAATGCGACACACGTGTGCATTCCTGCATAACCAAGAACCAAGTTATCTGAATGATTACTGCAGCAATTTCAACGTACTGTTGGCTCGTAGCAAAATGTTGCAACTTCGGAATAGTTGCACGAAACGGACATCCAAGCATACTGTGGCGTTGTCGTGTTTTTACTGATAACGCAATTGCCGATCGTTAGGTTTGGGTGACCGGATTCCCAAAAACCGAAATCTTCAGTTACATTGTAAATTGACCGATCATCTGAATACAGCCAGTGACTTCCGTTGCTGCAAATAAAATGATTATTATCTCCGAACCTAAATACGAATGCCGAACCACTAAATACTGCGCAAAAAGGCATGACAACGCCATGCTCAGCAAAATAGACGCACTGTTGAAGGCCGATAAAAATGCTTTGAACGAGTCCATTGCTTGAACGCAAGTTGTCTTGCACTTCAGCCCATTGCTGGGAGGAGCGAACAGTGATCATAGAATTGTTCAGGTTCTTGCACATCTCCCATGTCGAATTCCAAAAGGATGAATGGTTTTGAAACACATCGTACATGACGCATGAGCAATTTACAACGTTGCCATCGAGACGGCAGTCGAATAGAGGACAACGTGCTATAAAAACCAGTAAAATCCAGACAAGTGAAATTCAAGTTATTAATCGGATACAACACACAAAGAGAATCTAACAACCTGGAACGGTGCAGTTTATACCGGTCCAGTTGTAGTTACATTCGCATGCGGATGTTGAATTCAAAAAGCCCGTGGCATTAAAACTGTGAAGTTCGGTGCAAACTCCCAAATTTTCACACGGATCCTGACCGCACAAATGATCCTGAAGCATGAACCACTGATTAGGAAATAGTTAGTTGGTTATAGTGGTGTACATAGTCACCGCGTCAGCATAGACTGACTGGCAATAAGCGAGCTTCACAGAATCATAAGACGCCACATACGCTGGGTTCGTAACAAAATGTTGCAACGTCGTTGTCAGTGCAGTTCGATGACATCCACGCATAGGGGGGCGTTGTCGTATTTCTACTGATCACGCACTCGCCGATGCTCGCGTTTGGATGGCCGGATGCCCAAAACCCAAAGTCTTCTGATATGTTATACACTGAGAAGTCGTCCACGTACAACCAATTGGTGCCATTGCTAAGAAAAGAATAACAGTGAAGTGAATGGTGCTTCAGGATTTTTCCACTCATTTCGATACTGACTGTATGAGTCCAACGAAGATGCTCTGGTTCAATGCGTTATTTTGGCGCAAGTTTTCCTGCACTTCTGCCCACTGTTGCGATGATCGTACAGTGACCATTGAATTGTTTAAGTTCTTGCACATGTTCCATGTGGAATCCCAGAAGGTCGCGTTTGTTTCGTAGACGTCGTACATAACGCACGTGCAATTGATAGGGCCACTGTCACCGGTTGCGTTATCCATGACGCAATCAAACAATGGGCAACGCTCTGAATAGGTTCACGGGTGTTGGAAGCAACTCGTTGGTGATCAGTTTTTTTGCGAAACATTCAGTGCGCACCAGGAATGCTGCAGTTATACCCAGTCCAGTTGTAATTGCATTCGCATTCAAACGATGAATTCAAAAGGGCCGTAGCATTCAGCGTATGATACTCGACGCATGTGCCTTCGTTTTCGCAAGGATCTTGATCACACAGATGATCCTGAATGTTACTTTTGCCATAAAAACAGATCAGATTCTGTTCTGCAACTGAATAGAAGACAGTTTGAAATAAAGCTCACATTTGGTTCATAACAGAATGTAGCGACATGCGAGTCACTGCAGTTCGCAGACAGCCACGCGTATTCGGGTGTGGTCGAATTGCTGCTCACTACACAGTCGCCGATTGAAACATTTGGATGACCGGCCGCCCAATAACCGAAATCCGATGTCATATTATAAACATCCATGTTGTCAGTATACATCCAAGTGCCATTCTCGCTAAAGTAGCACCTCTTTGAAGGTCTTCTCAAATTGTGGTACTTGTTCATCAAAGCGTAGACGTGCACTCACTGCATAAGTCCAATAAAAATGCTCTGATTCAACGCGTTATTTGAACGCAAGTTTTGCTGTACTTCATCCCATTGTTGAGAGGATCGTATTACGACCATTGAATTACTCAGATTCTTGCACATGTTCCATGTGGAGTCCCAGAACTTTGAATGCACTTCGTAGACGTCGTACATGACGCACGAACAATTGACAGTGCCAGTTTCGTTGTCCATACGACAATCATACAAAGGACACCGTTCTATAAAAAATGAAACAAAACAATTAAGAATTACGTACCTCTGTATACTTTTCACGACATTTTCAAAAAGAAATAGGAGTTTATTGAATTTTTGCTCGTTAGCGACACCAGTATTTACCGGGAACGGTGCAGTTGTATCCTGTCCAATTGTAATTGCATTTGCATTCAAACGATGAGTTCAAAAAGCTTGTGGCGTTCGCGTTCACCGCGTGGCGTTCTACACAAACGCCATCGTTTGCGCATGGGTTTTGATCGCAAAGTTGGTCCTAAATTGTAGTGATTACGGAAGTTTTTATCGCCGCTTTGTCCATTTGGGATGACTTGAAACGTACGCTCGGCTCGTAGCAGAACGTTTCTACATCAGTGACGTTGCATTGCTCAGATGTCCACGCAAACGGGGGTATTGTTGTATTTCGGCTGACCACGCAGTCGCCAATGGTTACGTTTGGGTGGCCATCAGCCCAAAAGCCAAAGTCCTTTGATATATTATAGGAGCTAGCAGCATCGTCCACGTATATCCAGTTCATTGGAGGCATGCTGGAAAGCGATTTTGGACAATTGTAATTACTATGCTAATAAACTCACGAAACTCATCGCATAATGCGGTCGCATACGTGACTCACTGTCTTAGTCCAATAAAGATGCTGTTATTCAATGCGTTATTTGAACGCAAATTTTCGACTTCTGCCCATTGCTGAGAGGATCTCACGGTGACCATTGAATTGCTCAAGTTTCTGCACTTGTCCCATGTAGAATCATAGAATGTGGCTGCCGTTTGGTAGACGTCGTACATGATGCAAGAACAGTTAATTGCGTATGTTTCGTTGTCCATCGAACAGTCAAATAAAGGGCACCGAGCTGTAAAATTGTCACATGTGCACTGAACTTTGTTGCAACCTTCTTTGCAAACAAACCTGCAATGCTGCAATTGTCAGTGGTCCAATTGTAATTGCAATGGCATACGAACGACGAATTGAGTTGAGCCGATGCGTTGATGCTGTGGAATTCCTCACAAACACCTTCGTTTTCACAAGGTTGTTGATCACAAAGTTGAGCCTGTCATTTCAGTGAAATTGGGTAAAAATCATTTGTACTCAGACGATCATACGTTGTCATTGTGAGATCCGCTACATGTAGCACAAATACGCGCTTGTTTAGTCATTCCCACATGACATTTTAGTTTCTAACACCAATTGAAATTGGTGAGAAAATTGTGAATTGTAAGGATTTGAAAAACGAGCGAAACATCTGTCTGTGGTAAAGCACCTTCGGCAGTTCTGCCTGGTGTCCGTCGCACTGACGAGCCAGGGGGCACCGCGGTATGCGTCTACCTGGCGAAACCGCAAACAGCGAACTTCTTGTATTGCATACACTCGCAAAACACCGGGTCCCTTGTGGCTTTATTGCCCGGGATGATTGATTTTGTGAGATTCTGCTTTATAGGTTTGCTGACGTTTTACCCAGACTATAAGATCTGTCTGTGGTAAAGCATCTTCGGCAGTTCTGCCTGGTGTCCGTCGCTCTGACGAGCCAGGGGGCACCGCGGTATGCGTCTACCTGGCGAAACCGCAAACAGCGAACTTCTTGTATTGCATACACTCGCAAAACACCGGGTCCCTTGTGGCTTTATTGCCCGGGATGGTTGATTTTGTGAGATTCTGCTTTATAAGTTCGCTGATGTTTCACCCAGACTATAAGATCTGTCTGTGGTAAACCACCTTCGGCAGTTCTGCCTGGTGTCCGTCGCACTGACGAGCCAGGGGGCACCGCGGTATGCGTCTACCTGGCGAAACCGCAAACAGCGAACTTCTTGTATTGCATACACTCGCAAAACACCGGGTCCCTTGTGGCTTTATTGCCCGGGATGGTTGATTTTGTGAGATTCTGCTTTATAAGTTTGCTGATGTTTTACCCAGACTATAAGATCTGTCTGTGGTAAAGCACCTTCGGCAGTTCTGCCTGGTGTCCGTCGCACTGACGAGCCAGGGGCACCGCGGTATGCGTCTACCTGGCGAAACCGCAAACAGCGAACTTCTTGTATTGCATACACTCGCAAAACACCGGGTCCCTTGTGGCTTTATTGCCCGGGATGATTGATTTTGTGAGATTCTGCTTTATAGGTTCGCTGATGTTTTACCCAGACTATAAGATCTGTCTGTGGTAAAGCACCTTCGGCAGTTCTGCCTGGTGTCCGTCGCACTGACGAGCCAGGGGGCACCGCGGTATGCGTCTACCTGGCGAAACCGCAAACAGCGAACTTCTTGTAATGATAGTAAGTGATCGGTTAGTGACGTACAGTCGGCTTGTAACAGATGGTCGTGTAAATGTCAGTGTTATTACACGGCTCTGATGTCCACGCGTATGGGGGCGTCGTAGTGTTTCTGCTCGAGACACAATCACCCATGCTCACATTCGGATGATCGCTCGCCCAATAGCCATATGCAGTTGAAATGTTGTAGATTTCACCGTTGTCCAGGTAATACCACATGCTATTGTTGCTGGAATCAATTACGTTTCTACAGATCTCCTCAGTGCATTTCTGTAGTTTTCTCTCAAGCACGTGAATTTTGCATGTCGTCGCTTGTGCTCGTTTTCTTTTAAACTTACTGGTATAATCCGATGTAGATGCTTTGGTTAAGGTTGTTATTTTCTCTCAGTGCCATCAACTCCAACCAGTGTTGAGACGAGCGGACGGTAACAATGGGGTGTTTCAGATTTTCACAGTATTCTTGTGTTGACTCCAAGAATGACGTTTTGTTTGCAAAAACGTCATAGTGGACACACCGACAATGACTGGTGTTATCACAATCGAATAACGGACATGGCACTGTAACAGTTCAGAGACGTGATGCATTTTGATTTCGGCAAGTAACTGGATTTTTGAAATTCTGCGCAACGTTACCGGGGTCCGAGCAGTTTTGACCGGTGTAAGTAAAGTTGCAATCACACGTGTACCATGAACTGTTTCCGGTTGGGTCGTGGTGTTCGTTACAGATGCTATAGTGTTCGCACGGATTCAACGCACACAGATAATCCTTTGAATAAACAGTTTCGTTTTATTTTGTTCGATCCCTAGTGCGAAAATTGCGCATGCGAAACGCAAAGACTGACTTTTGGCTTGTAGCAGACGCCATCAGGGGCTGGATGGTTACAAGCAACGGTCACCCAATAATATTTAACGTCGTACGGTGATGCTGGATTAGTGTATTTCAAGCTGGCTGTACAGTTTCCAATCGAAGTGTTTGGATGGTGCTGTGCCCAAAAACCGTAATCCGTAGTCAAATTGTAGTATGACCCATCGACCCATTGCCAATCCGATCCGTTGCTGAATTATTGGGTAAACAACGATTCCATGATGTGCTCGAAATCAAAATAATTTTGCACTGCCCTCGTTAGAGGTCAAGATACGTGTGTCGCACATACTATTTGAGGCCGATCCAGACATCGTCAAACGTCGAGTCATTGCCCATAAATCGCACAACTCGTTGAAACTCTTGCATTTGCTGGTACGACTTGATCATCAACATTGGATTGCTGAGATTTTGACTGCAAAACTGGTGGATCTCCTCCACACGGTCATTTCCGGTATATTGGAATGATTCTTCACAGGTGACATTTTTTATAGGTACAGATGTACTGTTGTCGTAGACGTTTCGTAGCTTACAGCTGGCTGAAAAAACAATTTCGTTTTTTTAAAGTGCTCTCGCGCAGTAAGCAATCCATCCATCCGTTTTATTTCGCGAAACAGGAAGAAACTCCGATAAAACTGTATGATCAGCGTGTAGTTCGGTGACCCAAATCCAGGAAAATGTCCCGTTTGAATTCTCACGTGTTGTACAGTTGCGGTCTGACCATTCTTCTGTGCAGTTGCACGAATAGTCCATATATAATGGTGTGCATGTGCCGTTGTTTTTGCACGGACCATCCAAGTAGTCGCAGTAGTCGACAGCTAAACATTTCTGTTTGTTACTACTGCAGTTTTTGTTAAATGACACTAATAAAAGTCGCTGTCAACCTTCGACTGTTTCGCAGTGGTCACCGGAATAGAAAATTTCACAGAGGCATTCAGCAGTGGTGTTGCTTGTGGCGTTGCATGTCTGATTGTGATCACAGAAGTACCAATCACAAGGCGGAACTACAATAACAGAAAACTTATTACCATATCACTAATGTTGTTATAACTGGAGTGGTAAAGTTTCAAAGAAATCAAAATAAATTTTCAAATAACGAACAAGCCGCGCGTTGTTGTTAATGCTCGCAAATGTGCAATTCTAAATTTATAATTTTCTGCGGACATACTACGGTTTACATGGTTAGTTCATCGTGCATACGAAAAGAATGCAGGTAGCTAGAGGCGCTAAAGTTGTTTTTTTAGTTATGTTGTGGCATCTCGATGACGCTCCGCAAGACGTCGCATTGGCAACGTCCTTTCTACCTGGTATCGTGCAATTGGTGCCATTCCATTGTTCCGTGCAGTTGCACGTGTAGTCGTTCCACAGTGGGGTGCATGTACCGTTGTTCTCACATGGATTGTTACCAACGAGACACATATTATATGCTAAATAATAGCTCTTCATGAAGATCATTTTCGATGGGCTCATTAATTCAAAGAAAGCTTACCAGTGACAGTTTGGCAAAGATCATCACTAAAGCCAGGTTCGCAGATACACTCCGCCGTGTTGTTGCTTGTTGCGTTGCACGTGGAATTGTGCATACATGGCCAGTACTCGCATGGTGGCACTAAATCAGTCGGAACAAAAATACAACAAATTGCACCAGAATGAAAAAAAAAACAATTGACAACATAAGACGCACATGGATCAGTGCAGTTAGTGCCGTTGAATGCGGTTGTGGTGCAATTGCAAACGTATGTTCCATGAGGAAATGTTCCGTTCACCGGCGCTATATTGTAGCAAGTTCCGTTGTTTTCACAAGGAGTTTGCACGCCACACCAATCGACCGCTGGAAATAGTGTGCAAACATTTGATCATATGTTCTGCGAGTATGATACGAACAATAATTCCAAAATTCGGATATCGCGTTCACCATCGACGTTTTCGCAGTGATCACCCGAAAAGCCCAGCGTGCAATTACACCAAGCGTCCGTTTCATTTTGAACGCAGACGTGTCCCAAATCTGATCGATCGCACCAAAAATCGAAACAAGGCTCTGAAGAAGATCACTTGGAGCATTGCTTTTATTCATTCATGCGTAAACTCTTGTTTTGTGTCTGTTTTTGGCTTTAACTTTGTTTTCATGACTGACCGACTTCGGAGCAGTTACATCCGCCGGTCATCTCGAGACACGTACAGTTATATCCCCACTGGTTGCTGTAGCAAGTGCCGTTGTTCTCACATGGATTCGGATCGCAGAAGTCGAGAACTGAACGGTGAAGCTTGTTTAAAGTTGAAATGCGCAACTTGACGGTGACTTATCGTTTTATTATTCTAAACAACTAAATCATCGACGAACTGTTCGCTTCGTTGCACATATCTTGACTGTAGCCAACGCAGCCACAGCCTTGCGGATCCTGACAGCTGCCACCGCTGATCGTGTACTCACTGCCATAGTCGATGTAGTTGCACGCAGTGAAGTTGAAAACTGAAATTCGAGCACCGTTCATTAATCGTGTTACAGCAATGTAAAAACTCAGTGCAGATGGTTTCAGCTTGAGCAAGCGTTTCGCAAAAGCAAAAGTGCAAGCAGAGGGTGCACCAATGGCTCAGTCATCTGTGTGGTGTGCGTATTTTTGAACACGTGGATAGATTTTTGTTTACCACTTTCTTAAAATCGTGTGGCAAAACCATTCCGGTGAATATGAAGTGCAAGCAGTATAGAAACAAAAAGTGTGCGAGTGAAAGGTGTCAAAACAGCCTGCAACTGAAAACCGAAAATCTGCAAACTGATTTCATTTTCATCTTTCGGCTTCAAAGGTACAAAGCCAATGGGTATTGCTGTGGTCTAATTTGACATATAAAAAACAAGCGTCCACAAAACAGAACTACATGTCTACTACATGCATGATTGTCGTTTTACAAATTTATTTTTTGCCAAAGATTAATGGCACTGATAGTCACCATCCGGCTGTACCCTATTCCACGTCAAAAATGTACCATTGCACATTGGAGCTAGACTGTATACTATTCAGTAATGGTCATCAAGCCTGCAGGGTGTGTGCTCGATTTCAGTGGAACAAAAAATTGATTGTTGTTAAATGCCGTTGTGTCAACGGCGTAATCTTCGGAAACCAAAATATATTCGCATTCATCACATAAAGTTCGCTGCTTGCAGTTTCGCCTGGTTGATGCACACCGCGCCTGTCCAAAGACCTTTACAACAATGACACGAAAGATTCGTTGCAACTGCTGCATAGGTTATTGTTTCACTTTGTTTCCGCATTTTATGCAAACACCGTGTAGTATTGATTATAAAATTCAACTGCCGATCTATATGCTGGCTCCATTGAATATTCTGTAGCGCGGTTGCCAGGATTCGGTTACTAAAAACAAAAACTCTACGAACCGCATATTTATTGATATTTTTATCTTGATCGAGGCTGCAGCAATAAATGTTGGCTATAATGCGCATTGATGAAGCAGTGAATGAGGACGAACAAATGGAAGTTCACCAAGCAAATGACAGCGAATAAGCTGTTGTTGAATTGTGCTTTATTGAAACCAATCGGTATTTTTTCTTTTATTTTGTTCCCCTCCCCCGTTAAGCCCAGAGCATGAGCAACTGCACTTTTGTTTTATGTGCTTGCTTTGCGTATTCAAGATTTGAATTTTGAGTGCAATTACAATGTGAAAGCAAAAGTCCAGATAGTGTTGAGAGGGGACACTTGAACTCTTAAACAACGTTTCAAAACAATTTCAAATCGTGGCAGCGAACTTCCACAGTCGCGGCAGGGAACTTCCACAGCCCCACAAATTTATTTCAGAAAGCTCATTGCAAAAAAATTAAAATTCAATCGGTCATAGCTTTCATCATTGGTGATGAAATTAAAAAATCTTTTTGCTGTACAAAAGTGGACTAACACCCTATCCATCGATACCAAAAAATGAAACATCGCATGTTCCTGTGGTTTAGTAGAACAAAAAAAATTCAAAAAATTCTGGATCTTGTCGTTGTTGTTGTCGGTGTTGTTGTTGTTTTTGTCGACCTGTTTCGGTGTCCATTCAATATCAAAAAGTGTGTTCGAATTTTACTAACAAATTGAACGGGAACCTACGTAATCGACCACGCTGAGTGTAACTGGCTAGGTGGAAAATTGTGAAAATATCATTTTATCTCCGTACGGGGCTTTAACGTTCTCCGTAATTGGGGTTCAGTCTGAAAAATCGCAGAAATAGATTGAAAACTGTGACTCTGCTGTTATTTGAGATGCTTGATTGCCAAACTATCATGACTATCAAACTTTCAAACTTGCAGTTCCCGTCTTTACCCTATGTTGACCCATACGACTAGGAACGGATTAAAAACCGGTACTTCGAGGTTATTCGAAGTGTTGATTATAAATATAGAGGTTTCCACATTACAGTTCCCGTTTTTACCCTATTCTGAGCCGTAACCGGCACTACTATTGCCGCACGGGATTTGGACTTGAAGTTAGCAGGAACGGGCTAAGAACCTGTTCTCCAAGGTTGTTCGAGGTGCTGATTACGAATATGGAAGTTTCCACATTGCAATTCCCGTTTTTACCCTATTCTGACCTGTAACGGGTACTACTATTCCCGCACGGGGTCCGGATTTGAAACTCGCAGTAACGGGCTAAAAACCGGTACTCCGAGGTTATTCGAAGTGCTGATTACAAATATAAAGGTTTCCACACTGCAGTTCTTGTCTTTACCCTATTCTGACCCGTAACGGGTACTACTATTCCCGCTCGGGGTCCGGATCTGAAATTCGCAGGAACGGGCTAAAAACCGGTACTCCGAGGTTATTCGATGTGCTGATTACGAATATGGAGGTTTCAATGTTGCAGTTTCCGTCTTAACCCTATACTTAGCATCGTGAATCATAACAAAGCTAGAAGATACTCTTTGAGATATAAAAAGAAAACACAAGTTCGAAAAAGTGCCCGAAGGGCATAAAAAGGCCAAACATTATATCAGATTGCGGCAGATAGAAAAGGATTTTTCAAGACCATGCTTTCGTAAGAAGTGTCAAAAAATGGGTAGAAACGTAGAAATAGTATTTGTGCCAAGCCGCCAATATGTTTTTGTCATTAGGCGCTAATATTATTTCCATTTCTGCTCATTGTAGCTCTCTACTCTGATAACTACACTGGTTTTCAACGAAAACTTTTGGATTCTCTGCCCTACGGGGATGTAGCGACCGCAGGCCACCGAAACCGAAATCAGGCTAAGATCACTGGTGCCCCCAGGACAAAGCGGGGCTTAGAGCCTGTACCCCTTCACGTGGCGAGGGTATTGGTTCGACGGGATGGTGAGCCGTCCATTCCCCAAACCCAACGGAGTTTCCTTCAAGTTTCCGGAATCGGGGGGGGGGGGGCGGCGTGCTTCAAATATTTAAAAAAATGAATTACCTACCGCACGTTGGTCTTGCCGTTCCGGCGACGTAAACAGTCGGTACTGGTGATTGTGGACAGACACAGTCGTAGCCGTACCATTTTGGTTCCTGGGGTACGCAAGGTGCTGCCCCATCGCAAGGATTCGGATCACATGGATTATCGCCTGTGTGATCAGTTTAGAACTGCACATACATGTATGTACTTCGATGTTAACAGAGCAAATGTGTGTGGTGTGTGCACTTACGATATTCACAAATATACCACTCGGTATTCGAGCACTGAACATCGCGGAGACCGCGCGGACTGGTACTGAACCGAAGTGTGGCACACTCCTGGCCGGCCGGACTATCGTTCGGCTCGCTGCCCCACCAGTCTTCGGTTCCATCGAACGCAGCTGGCACGTAGCTGCTGTTATCGCCCCAGTACCAGCCGTCTGCATGGCCGCCACTTGTGTCCAATTGACGTGCACTCGTGTAAACATCCGATATTGCTCCCAGTGGCAACTGAGAATGACCACATTCGCTTGGACAGATCTCGCTGATGCAGTTCAACCGAAACAACTACATCTGCCATGACGTTAAAAGTGTTTTCAGTGTTTGCTGAAAAACTAACGACAAGATTGGAATAGAGCCATTCGACGAGCGTGTTGTTGTTGCCGACAACGAGGCGTCCTTTGGCAAGATTCGCGTCGCCAGCGACACACTGCGCCTGCGCGTCACTGAAGTTCTTCTGTCCCTTGTCGCGCCAATCGACGTAGCACGCGTTGTCGTGCCACGCTTTTTTGCACAAATTCGATGACAAACAGGCAGCGTTGTAGTTCATACACTCTGTCATCATGTCTGCAACGGGCGTGCTTGCAAAATGTTACAACATCTGTTGATGTTTGTGGCAGAGAAACAGAAGGACAACTGATGTGCTGCACGTTTGATTGAACACTTACCTGCTTGACCGACGGTCAGTATTGTTGCGAACATCACCACATGACTAAATCTCAACGACATGCTTTCAAATTTGATCAGTCAGTACAGTAGATGTAATAAAGCTCAACTGAAAAAAGTGTTCGTAACCACAATGTGCTCTTGCATCGTACAACGTATCTTGCAGTAAGTAGTCCGAGCAGGAACTTTGTTGTGATGAGGACGGAACGCATGTTTGACTATTCCGCACAACAGTAAGCACTCAATGGCGCTTTCGATGGTTGGATGTCATCATGGTGGTCATCATGTTTTGGTGGTTTTTGTTGTCATCGATACCGCAACAGATAAATAGCTCGTTCGAATCGGCATGCGCTGGGTATATTACAGTTTATGATATGATTAGAAGGTCCGATTGTTAACATTGAAGCTAAAATGATTGTGGTGCGTTACAGCAGGTGCAGAGCAATATGAAAGGTGGTGAAACAATGACGGGTGCTCCCGGTAAGCGCGCATGTTTGAAATAAACAAGCTGCAGACGGCAACAGATCAATAGCAGCTTCGACGGAGCACCAGCTTCCATTTTGATGCTCATGGCATTTGGGGCGTTTTGCAAACACGTTGCGCTGTGGCCTCGTCAATGATTCATTTCATGTCTATAGTCAAAATGGCATATATTAAGTTTGGTGGTTTACGTTTTTCAGCGATCATGTGGTACGGAGACAGAATTACAGATGTAAATCCAGATTCCAGATTTTCATGCTTATGCAGAGGTAAATACAGAAACACTAGGAATTTTCAGAAGCAAAAAAAGGGTGGCGCGTTAACTTCAGGCTCTTGTTTCTTGTTTGCTACTTCATCGTTACTTGCAAGTTGCAACTGATTTTTTTGCACAAGTTTCTGCATCGTCATTTGCATCTGCACTGCATGAACATCATTTTTCCCGCATCGGCTGAAATCGTCGGGAATTTTTGAAACGATATTTTGAAACGTACAATACGTACAGTACAAACGTACCCATTCACAAAATGTACAAATGAAGTGGATTGTTTCAAAGTGTTTTCCGTGTCGCCGTCGAGAAGCCCCTTGCGGTTGTGGACTTTTCCGGATAAGTCTTCTGAGGACCAGTTGCATTGTTTGCATGTAAAAATACACAGAAGAGAAACAACAACAATCCAACGTGTTGTTGTTCCAGTCATCAAGACAAGAAAATACGCTACAAACAACTTGGATTAAGCGCATAAAAATGAACTGTTACAGTGTATGTGCAGCAGCGAGCGACTATGCGTGCAGAACAATGCTTGTTCGTTATTTGACTTGTTTCGGACACAGTTTTACCTGGATAACAAGTGAGTATTCGTCGCGGCCACCAGTATGTGGCGTCTGTGGTGCTGTTTTGCATGCACTCATGCACAGTGGTGCCGGTGACGTTGTCTGCTTTGTACCATGGCTGAAGGCAACTGACAAACAGCGTTGCACCCACGATTGCTCGATCGAGGTAACTCATCACTTCACTGCTATTACTCTACAAAATCACCGTTTCATTGAAAAATAGGTAAACAATTTGAAAAAAGGTAGAATGCACATGCAGACCGTAGCGTTGCTGAATGTCAAGATTTTCACCGTTGGCTGATCGTTCACAACTGGTGCGCAAGCTGAAAGGCGATATTTGCGATTTGCGATGCTATCCGTTTTAGGGTGAAAGACATGTTTGGGCACTATCAGAACACAGACTTGGCAGGCAGTTCAACTGGACAGCCCATTGAATGTGCTGTTCGCACGTTGCAAAGCTGCCATAGGCTGTTGTGGTCTGATTGCTGCATCCGACTGGACTGTCAACGGACACGCATGGCACCACGGCTGTGCTGATGTTCAGGTCATGCTGAAACACGTGCTCCGCTTTGCACGTGTACGTGCCGTTGGCGCCAGCCGGCACGCGCTCTGCGGCGACCTCGGCCGACAGAATCGTTGCCGCCGTGTTCAGATTGTTGCCCTTTTGCTCTGCGCAAACTGAAAAGCAGCATACGCAGCATTGGAACGGCTTAGCCACGGAATGGTCGGTGTTGTACTGAAAACAGCACCGCTAGATAGAACGTAGACCGTATGTAATACAGTGACTAACCACAATGGTCGCCTCGAATGAAGAATTGTTCGAGAAGAAACTCGGCGTTCGGTGGTACATCTGAGTTAGCTAGATGACGTACTCGGAGCCGGAACTAAAATCATCGATGTTGCTCGGACTTTTGAAAGTAAACCATACAAGACTGCATGTAATTTTTGTGAACTTGTTTGTTTCTCTTAGACAACCTGATAGTAGATGCCAAAGGTAGCGCGGTTGTCCGCAGCATAAAGATAATCCACATTGACCCATCCATTAGCGTGCGTGTTTGTGAATGCCTCCGACCACATGGTGCATGTTCCTTGGTTATTACAGCTGTCGCTGTATAATAATTTGTTTTGGTTATGTCGATGATATCGTCGAATCTGAAATATTTCGTCTAAACCATTTTGATTCGCTGTTGGAGAAAACGTTGAATCAATGCGTTCCACCTATATTTTCAAAACCAACCTCTAAATGTAGTCCTGATGGAATTTTGTATTTGAATGCGATGTAGCGACATTCCATTGGCATCAGGTAAAACGCGACGGAGTACCAATCAAGGTACACGTAACTGCTAAAGTTCTTATAAACATACTTCAAATACGACAGCACTCCGTAATCCAAATAGAAACCTAAAAATGAAAATTGTGGTTTTGGTCGAAGTCAACGAATGTTTACGCTGAAAACTTGAAGGTCGCATTTTCCTGCCTTTGTTTGGGTCGTAACCAAAAACATCGCTTGTCCACCGATCATAATAATACAAATAATGAGGTGACTGCCAAATTTTTGGACTTGATGGACCCTTAATCCAATTTCGAAATCCATTCCAGTGTTGTGCCAAAGTGCAGCAACTGAATTGCTCTTCGCCCGCTAAAAAGGTGCGATGATGCGATCAGAAATGGAATGAGCATTCGCGTGTTTGTGGTACAATTGTTCATATTATTCAAACACTTGCCGTCACAGAACGTTTGATTATTGCCATAGCAGTCTGTGTAAGGTAACTGTCGGGGGTGTGGACTGGCATAACGATAGTTTGGATGTTGATAGAAATTGCGATCATAGAACGGAGCCTGGCCACATTTCACGGGACACAGACGAACGTAGCTGTCTTCAGGATAATCGTAGAAGGTCGCTGAACGGTCAAAATGTTTGTCACAACGTCTTCACTTCAACATTTCAACATTTTAAATTGGTTATTAAAGCCGCTAGTGTTGCAGGTTTGAGCAGCTGTTGAATTTTACCTTGGGGCATACACTGCCATTTTATTTTGCTGTGCTTGTACAGTGGCATTGTCAGTGTGTTCTGTCTCGACGCAGGACCACAATCGACGGATAGTCCGGCATCAGTAAGCGTGCATTGCTTTATTCGATTGGCTACTACGCAGCTCATGTTCGACTCGCTCAATGTCGACGGATCAAATTGCGTTTCGTTGCAGTAGTTAACCTGATGGTGACATGACATGCATATGTACAAAGTGGGCCAAAAAGTTTCTTTTTAAAAATAGTTGAGCTATTGTCTTCTTTTAATAGCATTTATTCAGCATAAAACAACAACAAAAATGACTTTTGACAAATTAGTAGTTTTAAGTGTGTACATCATTGTTTTCACCTGAAATATGAATACATAAAAAGAAGGCATAAATTCTATAAGTGTCCCAATTTCATCTCAATATCTTATGTTTTGTGAATAATAGGGGCCATTTTAAATATAGGACACTTTTTGGCTCAACCTGTTTGTTGTTGACAATTCAAAAACCCGCAATACATTACAAGGCACCTGCTCAGGAAATGTCATGGTGCCATTGAAACACTGGCGTTCAGTCTGTGCCGTGACGCCCATGTAGGTCACGGTGACCGTGTGACTCGCCGGACACGTGAGTACGTGCGTCACCACTGTGTCGGTCGGTGCCACGCATTTACTACTGACGTGACCGCCCGTGATACCAGCTGAATCGCTTCTTTTGACGTTTTACTTTTCCCATTATTCAGAGCGGAAAATGACACGCAAAACAATGACGTACTGCCGCTTCTAGTGGACAAACGAAAACTGAGACACTTGTCCACGGTGTCCGTCAACTGGAAACGCACAAAGCGCGCTCGGTAGCGGCTGTCTGTGTACGTGTGACGCACTGACCCGCCGTAAACCATTTCTGGCAACGGACCGAACCGCTGGTTGGCTGGCTGAAACGGTTTTCAACTGTAAACGCTGTCACCAATGTTCTCTCACACCGACGATGTGGTGTATCATGCAAGCGTGTTTTGCCTTTTCGACGTCTGGCACCAACGGCTGCCAAGAGGCGCCGTCGCTGCTGAGTTCAATGGACAAATCGGCACCGTAGTCCGATCGGTAGACGTCCCAGTTGGTCAAATTTATGTAGTAATTGTACGGATGATACAAACAGTTATACAGATCCAGTGTGTATATCTGAAAACGAATTGAACGGATGAGAAACTATAGCAGCAAGAGCCGTTCGTAGCAGCTGTATTCAAGCTGATGTTTGCCGTGTTTTTGTACGTGCCTCCATGTCAAAGCCCAAGTCCAGCGTGAACACCGCCGACGCGGCACCATTCACCGGTGACCATTGAGCGTACATTTCACCGAGCCGATGTGGTGCATTGCCTGGTTGCCAGCTTTCTGCATCCACAGCGGCAGGCCAAACTAAAATGGTGCTTTGAAATCACAAGCTTGCTTTTTATTCAGCGTCTGAACTGTTTCACTTGGACAACATATAAACTGTGTCCCAACCAGCTTCGTAATTCGACAGCAGACCAATTTCGATGCCATCACGAACGTATATCACTGGCGCTAAACACGGCGCCGTGGTGTACGAGGTTGTATTGAAGAAAATGTACCGAGCAAGGGGTGGACTGAACAAATCGAACGAGTGTTTGGCCGCCTGGATGCAGTGAGTTGTAGCATGTTATAAATTTGTGAGACATGAAGTAAATAAAAATAAAAATGAAGTGTACGATGAGAAGCGATCAGGTGATCAGCAATGAAGCAGCAGGAATCTAGTGCCTGCGCATGCTGAATACCAATCAGCGCCTGAATACCAGCGATTTTTATCAGAAAAGACTGGAGAAGTTTGTGACAATACTTGTGTATCGTTGAAGAGCTGCGTATATTAATTGCATAAATTCTCAAACTGAACCGAACCATCACGATAATTACGAGATTGTAAGACGTGAGATCGACGGTATGCTCTAAACCGAGCTCGTGTTCGGTCTGCAGAGCTGCTTCGAACGATGTCACCTGACAGGATTTTCCGGTGCTATCCTCAAGCTTCGGCATTTCAATCGCCAAAATCTGTAAAAAACTGTATTTGTAAAGCAGCAACAATTGAAACTTTTAAAACTGGTCTACGCGAACCTCCATTTCGTATCCGAGGTCATAGACACCGGCAGTGCTTCTGCCTGGGGCAGTCCACATTGCTGCCACCTGATAGACGGCAACTTCACTGGTTTCCGGGAGTACTGTGGACGCTTGCTTGTCAGCGTCAGACATCAACATGCTTTGCGGTAGTACAAAGGTTTTCGCTGCCGGTGTTCCTGAGCGAACAACGTCGCAGGTCGCTTGTGGATGAGCGGAGTTAGTCAAGTGCTTCCCAGCGTGTTTCACTCACCGATTCGGTAGCAACATTGACCAACGCTGGAGTTGCTCGGGTTGGAGATGCAGTCGACGTACGGCCGATCGGCCAAATTGGAGCCCAACATGTGCTGCCAACAATGCGGCCATTCTCGCTGCGCTCTTGGCTCGCAAGCACCGGTTGGATTTGTCGGCGTCGTGTACGCATTCAAGAAACGGCACAGTGAACTTGCTGACAAGTGAATGCTCGGTAATTTTGGAACAAAGCATGAAAAAATCGACAAGTATTCGCAGTGCTATTAAACCTACGCAATGGACTGGCCACTTCGTTGCACTTGCGTTTGCACACACCGTGAAACACGCTCATTGAACAATTGTAATCAAGAACCTTGAACAAAACATGTAGGCCATCACTTGTACGGAAACGATTTCTCGCTGTGTCAAGATCGTAAACGTACGTTGGCGCGGTAGCGAACTTCATTGATGTCCGGTGTTTGTCTTGTGTGATGTGCCATTGCGAGGCAATGCTCGCTTCCCGCACCGTCAATGATGTACCAATTGCTTTTGTATCCTTGTTGCATCAGTGCACCTTGTGTGCTACGAAACACGCCGGCCGCCAGCAAGTCGGTCCCGCCCAGCCATGCGGCAGAATCGTTCGCAAGCACAGATTTGAGGAAATCTTCAGTGAACAAAATTTCGTTTCGGATAGAAAATGTGCACCAGTCGACAGATAGCGCCGTTCTCACTTACCGGCCACGTTGCTATTCTCAGCATCACTGTCTATGTCTGCTAAATACCCGTTTTGACGCTCGCAACTGGCACGCGCGTCTGTCCAGCTGCCACTGACGCCGGTGACCAAATAACAATCGTCCTTCCAGGCGTTCACCCAGTGATCATGAGTAACTGCAGTGCATGTGAATGGTCACTGATTTGCTGAACACATGTCACGGTATACATTCAAACAGTGCAACACACGTTCCGATTGATTGATGCACTGTCTGCGCCACAAATACTCGTAGCGGTCCTGTTTCGCGCCAACACAGTCTTTCAAGTGCCAGGTGCCAGTTGCACTGTTCACCATCACACAGTTCAGTGTATGCCAGCCATCCGATTTGCTAATTCCAGCTTTCGGTTCACCTAAAACAGGCGTTCCGTTACTTTGACGTATTTTGCTTGACAATGCAAATCGGCACGGACAGACTACCAATTGGAAACACGTTCGCTCCGGTGGTTGCATCGTAAGCTGCACCATCGTGCCTCGTCCAACTGCCGCCACTGTGCTTCAGGCCCAACCAATAATTGTCAGTGACTCCCTTCACTTCCACCAACCATTCTGAATATTCCGATAAACATTCATACTAAATTACTTCAAATTTGCACTCCGACCTCCGACTAAAAATAAGTTTTCCTCACTGTTCAAGTAAAAGAATTCCAAGTTGCTGTCGACCATGCCCCGTTTACTGTCCACTTGATCATTCCAATAAGAACTATGGTATTGATCAATTCGTTTCATGTACAAATAACAGAAACCGAAGTCGATACCGAACGGCTGCTCCCAAGCGCCCAAGCAAACGCAAGACGGGGCTGAATCAAATATTTGTACTTAGGTATGTGTATATTCGTTGTTGCACATTTCTCCTGCGACGGTTTTTTCAATAACACCACTTTCAAAAAGCAGTAATACTTACGAGCAGCAGCAAAAGCCATCGTGTGGTCACATTGGTATCGCTGGAGGCCATGGTTGTAAGCAAGTTGACTGGGCGTTGCACAGCCGCACACGCCATACTCGCACGTGGCGTCGTCTGCGCACGTTTGCCCGTACAGACAGGAGCTGCCAATGAACGACGTGCAGTTCGCCAGTTGCACACTGCTTGACCAGGTGTCACCAATGGTGCACGCGCGTGACATGCTGCCCTGGTCGCATGACACCACTGCCGTGGCGTTACTGGCCGTCAATGGCCACGCATTCTCGGCGGGACAACCTACATACACATATCACGATGATTGTTTTGGAAATGTGATGGTGGTGTGTCGAAAATTCTCCGAATTCTAGCGATAATGTTGAAAGGACCATGGGAGCTCACCATGGACAACTGTTTGAATGCGCCAAACGACCAAGACGACAGCAAACACAATCTGATTCATGTTCTTTACTTTCAGAAGTGGTTTACCAGAATTGAAAATTTCAGCTAAGCAGCTTTATAACGCTGGTCTACAACGTATTCAATGCTGTCCTCAATATTCAATGCTGTTCAGGTTTGCCCGAACAACTACTAGACAAACTGCGAATACACATAACGCAGATTGTTGAGTTCTTCTATTTGCCGGTTTTCTGGTTCAGTCAGACTTTTCAATAATGATCAATACAATAAATAAAACAAATAAATCACATCTGGTTTGTTGTTTGGGTTGCCATGTATTCTTAGCTACGCGAACATATTGATTGGACTACTCCTGTTTCATTCTTTTCAACTTGTTCATCCCTGTCCTGATTTCATGGTTTTGAAGAATGAAACATGAACTACCTGCAAACGAAACTTGACGATTTTATTGCTTGAACGCTCACTAGTTGATGTTGATCAACTTTCAATGGGGAAAATTTATTTCAAATTTGCTTTAGATTTCAACTCAACAGTAGTGTACTGTACTGTACATGTCCAAGCGGGTTATCACAGCATCCGCACTGCTGATTCAGTGACCATTTTCACGATTTTCGAATTTGTTTCATCGAATCTTTTTGATTTCCTTTTCTGTGGAGATCGTTAAATGGAAGTACCGTATTACCTCCAATAAACCCCCATGGGGGATTAATACGTCAGCAACTTTTAGGGGTGGGGGTTTATTGGTGGGGGGGATTATTGGGGGGGTTTACTTGCAAACAAATTCTGGGGTGGGGGTTTATTGAAAAATGGCAAAAATACCTTGCATGGCAGGCAAGAAAGTCGCAGAAACTTCTACTCGATAGTCGGACTGGATAATTTCGGGCATTAGCTGATTGGCTGGCGCGTAAGCGTGAAGCGCGAAATTCAAAACGCATTTTTTTTTAACTTGTCGATTTTTGACTGTTTGTGTGGATGAATATAGGGATTTTTGATGGAATAAACTTGGTTTTGAATTATGGGATGCATACAAAATAAAATCAGCAATTTTTATGGCGAATTTTATTTTTTGAAAAAAAGATCGCCGCCGTCGTCGCTTTGCCAGTTCCTCAAAAAGTTGCTGCTTTTGTTTTTTATGCATCCCGTAATTAAAAACAAAATTTATTCCGTCCAAAATCCCTATATTCATCCACACAAACACTCAAAAATTGAAAATTTAACAAAAAACAAAATGCGTTTTGAATTTCGCGCTTCACGCTGACGCACCAGCCAATCAGCTAATGCCCGAAATTATCCAGTCCGACTATACATAGAAATTTCCTTTTATAACAGTCTTTTGTAATGAAATTACCATTAACTCATCCATTTGGGGCCTTTGGTGGCACAATTTCTTCATTTTCACTGCAACCAGCCACTGAATTCGCTGGGTGTGTGTGTTTCAACAGGTTTCACACAATCTCCCATGGGAGATTATTTGTGGGGGGGGGGGGGATTATTCGGAAACTTGCCGTGGGGGTGGGGGTTTATTGGTGGGGGGGGGGGTTTAATGGGGGGTAATACGGTATTGAGTTCACTGGACGGGACGTGAAAAGTAAAGAAATGATAAATGTATCGCTGTGAAATGAAAGTTCCCACGAGCAGTAGTTGCCAAGTTTCAGCTTTTGTGTGTTGTCGTTCAAGCAGCGTTTTTCAACAAAAGTTTGTTGGTCATCTTCTGATCGCGTTCCCATAAAAAGTGTTTGTTTGGAAATTTCATGCGAGAGTGTTGAATTTATCGAATTTGACAAAAAAATCGTTATTGTAAAGTTTTGACACCACATGATCTCTTAATCGCTTTTATTCTCAGTGTTTAACAAAATCTTCTGTTCTTAT
>JASANC010002663.1:0-24942 GCA_030248135.1 Theristus sp. LFF4_11 | reverse complement strand
GTTCATATCAAGTCCATTTTCAGTTGCGTTTGCGCTGTTTAAAAAACCCTGTGTTTCCACAGGCCTCTTTTATCCATCGTTCGTTATGAATTGGAAGTGTTGATTTTTAATGCTTTTCTGATTCGAACATCGAATGAAAGTTGAAAAAAAGCGTTCAAGCGCAGTTTATTTTCCGTAGCACTGTCGTCATTTGTTTTGTCTCCAATCTGCAATGTGAATTCAATCAACGCCGCAAGCATGCCAGACGTGCCGAATCAGCAGTCACACTCACATCATCCGGCTGTCAACTCCGCCGCATCAACGCAGTCCGCCCCGTTCGCCAGTGCTAATGTTGCATCAACAAGCACATCATCTGCACGTCAACATTTTCGGCAACAGGAAGATGAAACTGCTGCATACGCAAATCGAGGTAAAATCAGAAGGGTTTACAACGAAAAGTCTGAGTGTAAACAAGCAAACAAAAAAAGTAAAGACTTGCTGTTTTTCAAAACTGTTTTTTTTTTGAAGAATGTGTTGAGAAACGGATTCTTCATTCAGAAAAAAATCAAATCAGCCTAAAACACCCGAAAATCAAGGTTTCCGTTCATACAACATTTTCTATCGTAGATTCAGTGAATTGGACTCGCGGGCTGTCGGCGATCATTGTCGATCAAGACGGCGACCAAAACGAAGCATCGAATTCCACAGTCAACAACCAACGAGCTGTCTCCAATCACTCGGACGACTTCAACGCAGCCGTCTTCGATGGCACTACTGATGGTGGCGTCAGCGACGATGATGACGTCGATGATGATGATGATGAGCTGATGATGGAGCAGGTTCGGTTCAGTGCAGTTTTATTCTGCAGTACACGGCAAAATACCAGAGAAGTGTAAGACACCATGAGTAGGCAAGCCAAAACTAGGTTCGAGATTCGTGAACGGTTTGATTCTGCCACAGACGGCAGTGTGTCGCTGGCGCCTTGACACGATTCGCTGTAGTTGTGCTGTTTACTAATGTTCATCACTGAATGCGGTTTTGTGACACGAGGCGACGTCGACTTGGTTGGGTGGATGCTGTTCTGTTTTGTGTGAATACCAGGCATGTGCACCAGGAAACAAGTTCCAAATCCAAGCAGCACAGTAGTGCACGGCCAGAACTGTTGTTTCAACTCATCATCCACGGCTCGCTCGCTGATGATTGGCTGCGTGTCAAATCTGGTCCAATCACTTAATCGCACTTTTTTTCAATATTTGAGAAAATATCGCCAGCAGAAATGATGGCCGAGCTGAGTGCCAGCGCCAACGGAGCCCCTGAACGTGGTGCGTCCGCAAGCGTCCAACGACGACGCGTCCACATTTCAAGGGCGTCAGCGCTTCAAGCGCCCACTCCACTCGAGCCACCACCGACCAAGAAACGCAGAGCTGCTGGCGGTGGCAGTGGAGACGACGAGCACGCGAGTGAGTTTTTGGTTGAGATTTTTTTCCAGATTTTCACTCAGCATTTGTCAAGTTTGTCCTTGCAGTTTTTGTTTGTTTCTTTTGAGGGACATTCCAACAGCGCGTGAGCGTTTGTGAATTCTAAAAACGTGTGGCACGTGGACGTGCCTGCAGTGTTCATGTTGGTGTGTGATTCGTCTGGTCATACATGCCGCTGGCACACTATTATCATTTTTTTAAGTTCTGCGACTGAATGCGTGTGCAGACGTGAAAATAAAACTAGTTTCTATCTTTATGTGGCAATTCAAAGTCACTCGGATCACTTTGCCAATTTTGAATTCCCGCGTCCTGCATGCAGCTGTTTACCATTTATGGGCGCATTGAGTTGCGGGACCAAAATAAAAGATCACACATCACACGTCATATGTTTGCCAGGTACGAGAGCACTGCGGTCGGCGCCGTCACTGGAGCAGGCGCTCAGTCTCTGGAGTCGACTGTTGACTGTAAGTTCAGCCCGTTCAAACATTTCACAAATTCATTCTCGCTTTTATCGCCATTTGTTGATCATTTCATTAAAAGGCGTGTATTGATTTGCAAACAATCTTACCACAGGCGAACATTAAATTGAAAGCAACCAGCTGTTTGGCGACGTGATCACGTGCCTGCATGCTTTCTGTGCAGGCACTTCTGTAGAGGCGGAGTCTTTGTTCAGTAGAAAATGCACGCATGCGACGTGATCAGAAACCAACCAGTTGATTACCTATAAGAGTGCAACAGTGTGTGTTTCTAGCCATAACTCTCATTATTCCTCATCCACCCCCCCCCCAGAGTCAACTTCGCCAGCAATCGGAGCGTCGCCGTCTGATGGAGTCGCACGAGCGCCTGCTGCGCCGTCAGGAACGGGTCGCACAGAAACAGGAACGCCTGTTGGACTCGTTGAACGCCGTGGACTGGCGAACGCTCGCGAGCAGCAGGCCTCCGGTGGCGGCACACACGATCGGAGCGGGCGTGCTCGCGGCGACCACCAACGTCGATGGCCGAACGAGTCAGGTGATTGAATTTTTCTTTCGAATTGCTTGAAATGTTTGAAAATTTAGTTCTTTTTCATGATTTCGGTTGGAAATAACCATTGAAGCGCGCCAGAATTTACAGAACGAGTTTTATGAAACGCCAAATGTCGTTTTTTCGACCACAAAGACTACGGCTGTCAGTATTGTTTCGATTTGTCAGAGAAACATCGGGAAAATGCGATGGTAGTCTGGAAAAAGTATGGTTTTCTCCATGCACCTTCACACAAACTGCGCAATTGCCAACCGCCCTCCCCCGGAAACCGTATCGATTGCAGTCGCTTGCGCCGGCCGCATCCGACCCGCAGCCGCAAGTGTCAGCTGCGAACGAGCCTGCAACTCCATCGATCACTCGCTCGCCTGAGCTCAGCGTCACCGACCAGCACAACCGCCACAATCGACCCATCGATCATCGTCGTTCGAGCGCACGGCGGCGCCGCTTAAAACCCGCAGCCGTTGGTGCCGCAGACGACGACGACGCCAACAACATTGTGGCCAGCAGTCGTAGCTCGGACGACAACAACGCGCGATCGGGCGAAAGTCCGGCTTCGGACGGCATCATGATGACCAGAGGGCCAGCGTACGATAACCGTCTGTTGAGCGGCGACCCCGCCGAGTACTTGGTGCCCGACTATAGTGCGTTTTTAGGTTTTTTATGTTGAATATGGTTGATGCGGTTCAGAAAAGCACGACAATCGGCACTAAAAATCGGTGTACCCCACAGTCATCCATTATCGCACTGTCCTTGTTGCAGCTTTTGTTTTGTTCTCAAATTGAATTCATAATCACGTTTTACATTCTAATTATTGGTTATTTTAAAACTAGCCAATTGACCCGTGCCTACGGCACGGTTAGCTAATAAATACAATTATTTTTGTGTGGATTTTGGCCTTTTGAACCGTGTCAAAAATGCATTGCATTTTGATTTTGAGCTGCTTTAGTCGTTCCCGTTCAAATTATCAAAAACAATCTTCTGATCAAGAACACAATCTTTACTGCATTCCGTTTTAAAATTGAAAACAATCTTTTTTAATCACCAATGGTCTTGCTGTTCCCGTTAAAAATATGTGAAGCGATTTTAAAGTTAATTGAATTGAAGCGACAAAAAGTAACGTTTTATAAAATCGTTTTTGAATGTAATTTGTAATTGCAATTTTGAAATTTTGTTTTTGAAATTGGCAGATTTCTAATTAAACCCGGGTGTTGAAAACAAATTTAAAATCTGAAGTTTATAATTTTGCTGTTATGTTTTTTACCCGTTCACCCTGCTCTAAGGAAATCCTTTTTTAGAGTGAAAATATAAAAAATGAATAATAAATATAAAAAAGAGACGTTTAAATAAAAAATACCCATTTAAAAACACTGTTTTTATGCCTTAACATATACCCTAGTCCCTAACAAATAAGCCAAGCCTTTTAGCAAAGTGAAAATGAATGGGGAAATAAAAGGTAACGTTTTTCAAACACCCATTTAAATAGTCATGCAGCTTCATTTTTGGCATTCTGTATTTGACACATTTTTTTAAGTTGCGTGTTGAAAAAACGTCAAATTTTGAAAAATTCTCTTTTTCCAAATAACCGCTTTGAAATACATCTTGCTTTCTAATCAGATTTTTAGTTAATCGCGGACTTCATTAACAAACCCCGTTTATTTGATTTCGCAATAATTTTTTTAGTTGACTTGTTCAGATAAAACTTTTCTGTTTTCGAAAAAGTTCTCAAGCAATAACTTTTTCAACCAAATGATAATGAAAAATTGTGTCTTCAAAGCAAAGTGCAATGTGCACTTGAAATTTCGATGTCGTTTTGCAACCTGATTTTTAAAAACAATTGCAACCATTCTTCACAGTTGGTTTTTCTTTATCTTCGCTTTCGGTCATCAAGTTTTGAACAGCAACAGTTGCCATTTTGTCAATCGTATCTTCAGGCGCTGTCGCGGATGACCAAAGAGTATCATGATGACTTCGCAGTGAAGAGTGACTTTTTTGAGAAAATAATTGGCATTGATATTTAAAAATGAGATGAGATTTAGCTTAGCTACCTTAAATAGCAAAAAAATAAGCGCCAATTCAAATTGCAAAAAAGTGACACACACGGACACACAGACACGACTATTATCTTAGTATAATAATATAAGATTATTATCGCTCATAACCATGGAGTATCAATTTGAAAATGAAACATGGAGTATCAATTTCAATGCAATGTACTTGTTTTGAATCCAAAGTGCAACTTGCAATGCCGATGTCGATGTGCGTTTTGCAACCCGATTTTTAAAAACAAAAAAGTTCAAACTTTTTTCAAAGACGGTTTTGTTACATCTTTCCCAGTCAATCATCAAGTTTTGATCAGCCACGCTTCTATTTGCCTATGCTGCACTGAACTGTCTCTGTTGACCAAAGAGTATCATGATGACTACAGCTATGAAGTGCGACGTTTTGAGAAAACAATCTCAACTGGCATTAATAAAAAAATAGGTCAAGGAAATTGAGATGGAGTTTTCTTAAGTAGCAAAAAAGGGCGCCAATTCAAATCGGCCAAAAATGACACGCGGTTACAGACAGACAGACAGACAGACAGACACTTTGTAAATTTAATAATATATAGACTAGCCAATTGACCCGAGCGTATGTGGCTTAATCAATGCCAAGCCTTTTTGGTGAAGTGGCATTGAATTAAAAAGAAAAAAACAGTAACGTTTACTGAATAACCAATCTGAAGAAAATTTACCTTGTGCTGCCGTGAAGCCGCCTACAATACAATATTTTTTAATGTATTTAAATAAATAAAAAATGCGAAGTTTATGATTTTGCTATTTTTACCCGTTTACCCTAACCATAGGCAAGCCTTTTTGTAAGTGAAGTAAAATTAAATAAAAAATATAAAAACTAACGTTTTTTTCATTTACCCGTTTTAAAAAGCTAATGCTTTTTTACCCGTTTACCTAAGCCAAGTCTTTTTTGTAAAGTGAAAATGTGAAGTTTATGATTTTGCTATTTTTCCCCCGTTCACCCTAACCTAAGCCAAGCCTTTTTGTATGTAAAGTAAGATTGAATAAAAACATAAAAATTAACGTTTTTTTTTCAATTACCCGTTTTAAAAAGCTAACGCTTCTTTTACCCGTTTACCTAAGCCAAGCCTTTTTTGCAAAGTGGAAATGCGAAGTTTATGATTTTGCTATTTTTACCCGTTCACCCTAACCTAAGTCAAGCCTTTTTGTAAGTTATGTAAGATTGAATAAAAAATATAAAAATTAACGTTTTTTTCATTAAAAAATACCCGTTTTAAAAAGCTAATGTTTCTTTTACCCGGTTACCCTAACATAAGCCAAGCCTTTTTTCTAAAGTGAAAATGAATAGAAGAAACAAAAAAGTGACGTTTATAATTTCGTTTTGCAGTCATTGCTTCTTTTTACCCGTTTACCCCAACATGACCCAAACATTTTGCAAAGTGAAAATGAATGGTAAATACCATTTCGACCCAATTAAAAAACTAACTTTTTTCAGAAACGGTTTTGTTACATCTTTCGCAGTCGCTCGTCAAGTTTTGAGCAGCAACAATTGCCAGTTGCCCATCGTGCGTTGCGTTGAAATTATATATAGCTCATAACCATGGAGTATCAATTTGAAAATGAAACATGGAGTATCAATTTCAATGAAATTTACTTGTTTTGAATCCAAAGTGCAACTTGCAATGCCGATGTCGATGTGCGTTTTGCAACCCGATTTTTAAAAAAACAATCTCATCTGGCATTAATAAAAAAAATAGGTTAAGGAAATTGAGATGGAGTTTTCTTAAATAGCAAAATGGGCGCCAATTCAAATTGCGAAAAAGTGCCACGGACAAATTGTAAATTTAGTAGTAATAGATAGATTACTGATTGTGACGACAAAGTACAGTCAACTAAACTCCCTGGGTGCAGCGCGACCAGGCGGTCCTCTCCAGCATACTCGCCTCTGACCTTGCCATTGTAATCAATCGAGTGAAGGTGATCAAACCATTCATCAACCAAATCAATCAATTCAGTCATTCTTTCATGGTTTATCAAGTATTTTACAAACCACCAATTTTTCAATATCACCACTGCCAGGGAACACAAAGACTGTGCAATTGATACATTTTCTGACTGAAAAAATATTTTCAATAATACCATGATCGACAATTTTGTGACTATGTTACTTTGAACAATTATTAAAGCCGAAATGCGAAAAAGCTAATAACTGTGTTGTTTCTAAAGATCCAAACAAACACTGCCAATAAGACATAAGTGCCGCGTAACACAGTAAGGCGAATGACAGAGCTGCCTGTGCAGTAAACATTACACGTGAACGTGAGAAAATTGCATGCAGCTGCAGACAACACAGATCGAGCTTGCGGACATGACGCCCAATATCATACTCATACAAAGCAAAGAAACATGAGATGGAACATATCAAGTGGCTGACAATGCACTTCGCCGTGCACGTGCAACTTCGCGGCGCTGTCTCTCCGTAAACTTCAGTAAACTCATTATTGCCTGCAGATGATCTTTCGTATCCTTGTTTAACAAAAAGTAGTAAGTGGCATCGCGAAGGAATCTGAGTACAGCTTGATCTTCGGTTAAACTTGAATGTCGCGAGTGTGATGTCATTGCAGTGACGTGACTCTCGGAATCCGTCTCACACTCTACAGGAATTGCGTCACCCTCACCGAAAGCATCACACTTTTTGAATGTCCATTGTGACTGGGTGGTGCCCCCATATTCGTGCGAATTAACCGATGTTGACCGACTTCGATCATTGACACGACTTTTCGACGTTGACGCTCGTTGTCGCTGATCATGCTCCCAATCGGCACGCGCCGTTTCCTGGCCTCGTTTGAACATGACCAAATACATCTCTTGCTGCTGTTCATTCTGCTCATCAAGCTGCTGTTGAATGCGTTTAATTTCTGATTGCAGAGTTTGATTTGTTGCGAGTGCTTCTTCAAGTTCACTTGGTTGTCGTACCTAAAATAGTAAAGGATATTTAAAATTATTCTGAAAATCAAAACAATGACTTACATTGTAAGACAAGTAAAAAGAAACGCGAAGTTCATGTAAAAGACACTGCTTCACGGATAGTTAAAATTATTGATCATGTAAATAATGATAAACAGACTTTTTCCGCAATCATCACGGCATGATGCAATTTCTTTCGAAGCTCGTCTCGTTCCGCCGTCAGTTCCAAAACTTGCTGTTCATATTTATGCCTGCATAAAAGCAACTCTTTTGTTTGCATAGCCAACTCTTTTTCCGCTCGCCAAGCTCGTTCTTCAGCTTCTGCCACATCTGCCAACTGCGGTTCGCTGTCATAGCGACGTTTATTTTCGATTGATATCGCCACCGGTGGAGTTCCGTAGCTGTCACCGGTAGTCCACTCTGACGATGAATAAATCTCTTGGCGCTCCACACTACTGCTATACCGTGGCATACTATGCCGTTTAGGCTGAAATAACTACCATGCAAAGCACACAACGTGGATAGATTTTTCAAAACAAAAAAAATAAAACGTCAATTAATCTGAAATTCCATAAGTGCATGGCACACCACAAACGCCGCAGTGGACTCGAACCCTTCCTCGGACTGACAAGCTTGATCTTTGCAATTGATGATTGGCAAGTCTGTTGCAGTCGCATTGAGTCGCTGCTTCAGGTCGACGACTTCTTCTTGCAATGCTTTGATTAAGTTGCTCTGAAATAAAATTTAGCATCTTGACAGCTGATCGATTAATAGCTTTAGTAGGTGTGGTGATGACGTTAAAAGTTGAAAATTCTTGCTCAAACTTGACACAAAAGCCGTTGTTTGTCTTACCGTTTCTTCCCCTGGGTCTGGAATATCATAGTTACTTTGACTATCAGGCTCTGGTTTGTTGATCGAAACCAAAACAGTCTGCTGCGGTTGAACTATAGTTGATGAAACCATTTCCTCACTCGACTCTTCAAGTCGATTTTGCAGAACTTCAATCAATTCGTTCTGTAATGTTTTTGTCTTTAATCATTACGTTTGTGGTTTACTGATCTGATAAAAAACTACGTAACGGAACAGACCTTTTCCTTAATCTTGCGCTCGAAATCTACGCGTAGTTCACGCTCTCGGCTAATGAGTTGCTGTTTCGTGCGTTCCATTTGCATCTCTAGCACTTCTCTGTGTGCAGTGTCGAGCTCGTGTTCCCTACTTAGAAGCGCTTCTGTGACCCGTAATTCAACGTCACCTTGGGTGAATAGTGTTCCATTGTAGCAGTTCATTAGATTGAATTCTACCGGTTCTGGACTAGTAGGAGTAGGTGATGGTGGTGGCTTAAACTGCTCGTCTGGTGACGTAACACGAGAACGTTTGAGTTCTGTTATTTCTGTTTCTAATTCGTGGACAATATATTCCAATTCTTGTTCGGTGCGTCCATCAAATTGCGGAAGAACAGAAGACTCAAGGTGTTTAACGAGTTCCTCCAATTCAACTTCAGCCGGAGAGCCAACCATTATTTCTTCTTCCGTTCTGCTTTGTTCGAGTTCTTCGTTTATTACGATTACAGGAGCGGCTGTTTGGATAACTTTTTCCTTTGAATTAAGGATGTCAGACTGTAGTTGTTCTGCAGCTCTAGCTGGTTCAAAATCTTTGGTAGTTAACGCTTCGCAACTAAGGTTACTGGAGAGAGAAGTTTTAGCGATAGCTTCATTGTTAGCTTCTTCCAAAATCTTATCAATATCAGCTAAAATGTCAGGAACGTCTGGACCAGTTTCGATGTTTGGATGTTCTAGATCAGAAACTACCGATGCAGTTGCGGCGTTTACAGCTGACGATGTTGCTGCCTCAATAATTTTTTGGGCGGTGTCTGCAGCGGCTTTATTTATGGCGTTGATTTGAGTAGAAATCACTTGCTCTTCTTCGATACGTTGGGCATTAACAATAGGTACTTGCCCTGCTTCACGAGCTGCTACATATTCAGCAACAGTGTACGATTGGGCACGGGCTTCTTCCCTTAGCTTTAAACACTCAATATTGACTTCATTGTATTTTTTCTGCAGTTCGTCCAACTGCTGACATGCTTCGCGACAGTCATTTCTTGCAACGCTCAACTGGCGATCCAGATCTTTACACCTACTTTCCAACACGGCGTTACTCCGACGTTGCTGCTTTTCTTGATCATGAGCTTGTTCAAGCTCTTTTTTAAGAGAGGTGATGTGGGCGTCATATGTTTCACGTAGGTGACGTTTGTACACTTCTAATTGTCCAGTGGAGATCATTGATGGAGTGGCTGTTTGACTTTCGCTTTTACCAGCCATTTCTTCCGTGCGTTTTTCCATTTCAACCTCCCGTTCAGCCCTCAAAATTAACACTTCTCCTGTCATAATATCTATTTCTTGTTTATAGTCACGCCTCTGTCGATCAACTATTTCAAAATCACGCTGGATTTGTAGAAATTGTCGATACAAACTGCCGTACTTCCATTTCCAGTTTGCCTGGGCACTTTTAACAGACGGCAGATCAGTATAGCTACGATAACGAGCAAGTTCAGCTGCTTTTGATTCGAACATGCGTTTCGCATCTTCCACTTTGTATAGCTCTAATTCACGGCTGCAGTCATGAAAGTCTAGCGCCAGTTGGTCATTGTCAGCTTGTAATCGGGCTCGATCGGTTTTGACAGAACTAAGTTCACAATTCAAGCGATTTTTGTCCATTTCATACCACTTATTCAACGCATCCAGTTCACGTTTTTCAGCAGCAATTTCGTTTTCAAGCCACAACATGAGGCGATTTTCACGCGGGTTCGCTTTTGGTTTCGATGCCGTATCGGTGGTTGCTGTGTCAATTTGAGATAATATGCCCTGCAAATCAATTCGAACTTCATTCAGATCGTTGGCCAAACTTTCATCCACAATTCCAATAGGAGTAGTCACTGTGGTGATAAGCAAATCGTCACAGCTGTTAAACAAATTATCTTCTTCAGATTTTTCTTGATCTTTTGTGGTAGGTTTGACAGTGGGTTCTTTGGAGCTTGCAGCATGCGTTTTCTTTACTTTTTCTAACTTTTTCTTGGCCTTTTCTTGTTTTTTCTTTTTGCGATTAAGAATTATTGACTGCACAAGTGATGTGGGAGGTTCAGGAGACAACGAACGTTCTTCTGCATTCGTGGCAGTTGGAGAATCAGAATACTTTTCAATTACTTCAGTTTGAGGCGTAGATGACAAAGGTGGCAACAAATTTGATACTTGAATTTCTTCTAACTTCATTTCAGTGCGAGTTTGCAAGTTGTCTTGTTTATCGAGAACGTAGCTAACAGCTTCGCGAACACCCACCATCTCAGTCAATAATCGTTGATTCTCTTTCATCAAAACCAAGTTTTTCACTCGCAAATGAGCAACGACGGTTGAGTCAATAGTGTTTTCGTCGTTCCCAGCTCCTTGAATACAGTTCTTTTCAATAAATGGTATAGAACATGCACGATACAGCCGTCGCTGTTTTACAGGACTCGTCGTGCTTCTAAACAGTTCAATTTCAGCATTCAACTCTCGTACTTGTCGTTCCAGCTGCTCATTTTCTTCAGTATATCGTAACCTCTCCGTTTGCAATCTATCCAAAAGAAATTTGATGGCTGGCGTATTTTTTCTTCTTCCTGCTCTTGGCGAAGCTGCAGGTCCGGGAGATGTTGGTGAGCCAGCAGCGGGAAAATCACTTTTTGAATCATTTCCACCAACCAGCGATTCTAGTCTTTGTTCCAATAAGTCAAGTTCCATAAGATCCAGGTTTGCACTATTTGAAAGAATTTGGCCAAGTTGATTTGTTTCAATCAATGCTTTCATTTCGTTCCGGAGTCCATCATTTGAACGTTCGAGGTCTTTGACCCGGTCTTTCAATCGACGTTTTTCTGCCTCATATTTTTTGATCACGTCGTCTAGTTCTTGCTGAACATTGTCAAATTCTTCTTCTATTTGCCTGATTCTGTCTTTCTCAGCTTGATGCATGGCGACTTTTTCATCTTCCGTTTTCTTAACGTGTTTTTCTAAATTCGCAATAGTTTTTTCATACTTCATTTCAGTGACATGAAAGTCTTCCCGCAGTTGCATCAAATCAATTTCAAGCTGACGCTTCATATCCGACATCGATTCTACCGTTTCTTTTGTTGTCGCAACTTCTTGCAGTTTTTCTTGCAATTTATCTTGCAAAATTTCAACCTGACGGCGAGTAGTAGATAGTTCTCCGGTGGTCAATTTGAGTCGTTCTTCCACTGGATCATAGATGTCTCCTTTAACCAAGATAGTTTCTTTGTCAGCAGTAGCTGGAGCTGCATAGACAGATTGATTTGTCAACGTCGGAACAGCTTGAACGTCAATGTCTTTAGTTGGTTTGTAAACCGTAGCGTGTAAGCTATCTATTTCCGCCAAAGCTTCCTGCAGTTTGTTTTCAGTTTCTAATTTTTCAAGATTCAGTCTCATAGTAGTGTCTCTGAGCTTTGTTTCAGTCAGTTGCAGTTGATGGGTTTTGTTGCTCAGTTGTTTCTCAGTTTGAAATAGCTGCAGCTTCCAATTTTCCACGGTGTCTTGATGAGTTCGCAAGTTTTCAACCATTGTTGTTTCGATCGCCTCATTATAGTTATCATGCTGCTCTTGAAGATTCACTTCCGTTTGTCGCAACTGTTCGTGAGCATTGTTTAGTTCCATTTCAAGAACGGGAACTTTTGCTGCTACTTGGCTGACTTCTTCTAATTTTGCACAAAACTCTTGCCGTTCTTTGGTAATAGCTGCATTCGCCGTTTCATATCGATCGTTCATATCTTCAAGTTGCTTGGTCAGTGTCTTGACGAGATTGGATTTGATTTTCAAACTTTCTTGAACCTCGTGCAGCGTTTCAGTCCAATCTGCTTGCTCATTTTTGTACTTCTGTTCAAGGTGACTGATTCGTTCTGTCAGAGACATGAACTCATCGTCGTTAGATGCGATACACTGCGCGGTCAGCTCGGTCTGGCTGTGTACAGAATAAGAAGTCAAATAAGATTGGTCTATTGTCAAGGTTTTACGGCCAACGAAAATTCCAGCATCGATCATGTGGTTATGAAGTTGGTCGATTTCGTCTCGTTGCTGCTCGAGCTGAGCATATAAATCAACATTTTCTTCTTGAAGCCTGGCGACTGATAATCCCGCTGCGTCAATTTTTGCTTGATTTAAATTATGCTCTCGTTCCCATGATCGCGCTTCTTCTGCGGCAGCATCTCGTTCAATTGTTGTTGTCTGAAACAAATCAAAAAACAATTCATTTTCCAAAAGTGACTAACTGTTGAAATTCAAGATTAGATCGGTTCAACAACTTTATATCAAACGCATGTTGAGAATGCAGCGAGTTTTTTAAATACGCAAAAAGACCTGACACGTGAAATAGCACCTATGTTATTATTGTATAAATAGCAGCGGTTGGGTGATTCTGGTCACTTGGAATATTGATGCCTACAAAACGACGTCGGTGTGATTTTTTCCTTTCTACGTCAAAGAAAATATTTACCGTTAATTGCGTGTCCAAGTCTTGAATTTTCTGCTCCGTCGATTTTAGAGTAGCCTCTAATTCAGTTGTTTTCATTGATAGATCATCATTGGCAGCAGTTAGTGCTCGTCGTTTTGATACACAACTTTCGCGTGTACATTCCCCTTCAGCAAAACCACTATCTGTCATTGTATTGAGTTCTTCTGAATTCGGTGGTTTTACAGCTGCTGACGGTGTTGACACAGATGAAGACGGTCGAGGCAGGGAACTTAGTGATATTCTGCGACTCGTGGGGATGGTTTCATCGTTTAGTATTTCATTTTGAAGTGTTTTATACGCCATTTCAAGTTCACTTGCTTTTGTTCGCCATGCAACACATTCGTTGTAGTATGCCTGTAACAAAGAACGGAAGCTGACAAGATTCCTGGGCTTGCTGTAAAGTACATAAAACATTACGGAAATTGTAATTACAATTGTAATTTACGGTAAAGTTACACAATTTAAGAAAAAAGGTCATTATAGTGAAAACTTGTTTTTAAAACAGTTGATTTCTAATGCCATTTCTGTTGCCAAAAACAGACTGCAGTTTACCAACTTGCAACTGTGTTGCCATTGACGCTGGAGGTTCTGTTCCACCTAGAGAATTCATTGATTCGCTCAATTTACGACGGTGATCGACCAACTCCAACTCAAAAAGTCGTTTTCGCAATTTCGCATTTTCACAACGTGATTGTTCGAGTTCGGCTTGAAGTTTCTTTAGTTCAGGCCCCTCTTGTTCAAAATCACCAGCGCAGTTGTCAGTAGCGCAATCAATCAAGGTTGTACCATTGACTTCAGTCATGACAAATCGATCAACTCCATTCTTGCTGTGCATCTGTCGAGTAAGTTCCGATAGTTGACGTTCATGATCTGTCTTCAGCCTACGCCGGTCTGCGTCATTCTGCAATGTGTCACATCAACAATTGTAACATTCACATATTTTTGTGGAACCTTTGTTGGTTTTAGGCTAAAATGGAGGATCCACAAAATTCACTTTCGAATCGTTAAAATATACATAAATACCTGATCCATCATTTTTTCCAGTTCTCTAATTTTTTGAGTCAGTCGATAATTATCCATCAAACTGCCACTTGTTTCCAAAATGCCCTCCAACTCCGTCAAGCGTTCGCGTAATTGCGTCAAGTGTTTTTCCTTGTCGTTCAAAGCTCGCTCGCTGTGAGCTAACTTTCGCTTGAGGTCTGAGGTTTCACGTGTGCGTCTTTGCATAGGTGTCAGATATTCAGATGGATTTGAGTCGACTGTCATGCGTCGCCGCTCACAATGTGGAACGAACCGCGTTTGTTTGCCAAACCACCATGTACCAGCCAGGTGTGACGCGCTGCTTCCGACTGATGACAATTCATCTGCGTCCGTTTCGGGAATTGGCGACTGTTCATTTTCAAATACAGCGCGTTCAACAGTTGGAGGTGCTGTTGCCGTCGATAACACTGAGTCATGGTCATCATGAACAGCATCTGCAACGCGGAAACATTATAACTGAAAGTGAAAACCACCTTCGGACTAGATTTTCGTCCCAAATTAGATAATAACATTGTGAAGTTAACTTGTTTTTCAAATAAACCGTCTAACTGATGAAAGCAACATTCTGACGAATGTGTGCAGACTACCACTAACTGACTAACTATACTAACTAATATTAACTGACCAGAATCGCCCTCAGAAGTGGATGCGTCAGGAAAGTGAACCTGCAGTTTCGGAATTTTGGTGCTGTTCTGTTGCGAAGGAGGCGTTGTATCTCTCGGCGGTGTGTATCGGGTTTTCGCAACAGTAAGTGCTGGCACGTCTGACCGGAGCGGCGACAGTTGATCGCGAGCTTCTTGTGCGACGGCGGTGCCCAACGGCAGGTGACTGCGAGCGGATTGCGATCGCTTCAGAATGCCCTTCTTCGGCATTCGATCCGACACTATCGGGATACGGCTAGCAGCACCATGCTGCTCTGCATCGTCACCATGACCACAAAGATGCATGTCGTCGGCCGCTGCTGTGATCTGCGGTGCCTCGCGGATGTGCACCGACTTTGGCGCTGTTGGACTCGATGGAGGCTCACTCATACTGCTACAAAACAAGAAATTCGTGTTAAAGTGGAATTGCTAAAGAGCCAAAGCAAACAATTTGAACTTACAAATATGTAAAAAGGTATTCCTTAAAAATGGTCCTTCTGATGCTAAACTGTTATTGGAATATTTGGGAAATGCAAAAAAGCAACGACACATAAGAGTGAAGTAAAGATATTCGATAAAGGTGATATTCACAATGGTGTGCGTTTAAAGTGAAACCCTACACACTTACACGTGTGACAATCGTGGCAATGCAATTCACCCACAGGGACTGTTGACAAATCGAAAAAATTAATAGTAAATACGTGTGATGGTCGCAGTTTTGAGTTCGTTTGTGTTGATAAAAAAGCACAGGCGTTCGTTTCAGTCGCACATTGCAGCAAAAACCGCACCACTTACATGGTCAATACAGAAAACACAACTGGCCAACAAACGCCACTGCCTGCCAAGTGACAACTGGCCAAGTACATCTGTGTAAAACACAGAAGAGTTTATTACAACAAACGTAGTTTCAAGCACGTTAAAACTTAACACACTACCAAGAGGACAGGAAACGCGTTCAAAAATCCGACTGAAAATTCACACAAGAATTGTGGAGAAACGAAAATACTTTTTATCTTCACTTCGCCAATGCAAAGAACTGAATACGTCACCATGTTGCGCAAGAAATGTCCGCACGGCCGACTGTCGTTTGGAAAGAAACGCAATAAACTTGCAAAACACGTACGCAGTTTACGTTATGCGGCGCACACACATTCCTAAGAGCAGTGTTGAACCTCACAAAATCCGTTCCTTTTACATTACAGCGATACACACTGAAGTAGTTATGTTACGACAGAAGCGATGTCAGTAAAAAATAAAACCTGGGAACTGGGTAACTCACATTCTGGGTTAATAATGTGAAGTCGGGTTTCAAAAACCGCGGTTAAACTGTCATTAAAATCTAACCGTACACCCATGGCCATGACCTCATAAATTTTATTCGGTTAAGTTAAACGAAACAGAACACAACAATCTTTATTACATGCCAAACCAAGCAAGAGTCTCCAGAGTTCATAACTATAATTGTATCGTGTGTTCATTCACGACGAAGAAACAAAGAACCAGTTGAATTGGTGTGTTTTTCTTAACTACTAAAAAATCGCAGCAACTTCTTGGCAAAATGTCAGTTACACTTAATTTTCCGTCAACGTCACACCGCTACTAGTGAATTTCAAGTGTTCATTTTCTTGTCGACGAGCTGTTTGAACTGCTGCAAGATGCCGGTCTCTTTCTTTTTGCGTTCCTCATGACTGAACGTCGACAACATGCGTTTTTCTTCGGCACTGTAAATCTGGTTCTCCTTTCGCAGACGGGTGGCTTCCATACGTCGATGTCTGGTGCCGGACATGACGAAGCCGCTCGACTCAAAGACAGCAATCTCGTCGCTGGTGATGCCGATCTCGCCACGACGCGGGATGCGCTTGCCCTCGGCAATGTACGCTGCCATCGCACCACCCTCGCCCGGTCGCAGGTCTTTGCCGTAACTGAAAACACGCACAAATGTGCAGCGAACCGAAAATGGTGACTTAACACGAGCATTACTTTACTACTAATACGTTTGATCTACAGCCAGTTCTATGCAAATGAAAAGTGAATTTTCAGGCAAACGCCAACTAAACGCACTCAATGTACTGCGATTTGGTAGACACAGCCCCACTGGTGCCTGGTTGAGCCGATGGCAACTTCGGCCCAATGATGTTGTCCTCGTGATCCGAGTCGACGTCCGCGCGAGTACTCAGTGTTTCTTCTGCAAAACAAAAAACGTTTCACGACAAATTTTCTGTGGTAACTTTAGTGAACAAAAATAAAAAAGAATTGTGCGTTTGCCTCAAATCAGTTTATGCTTGTTTGTGTGTGTTTGCCCAACTTATTGAACACAACAAACGAAAACAACAAACTTGTGATCTCAACCCATTCTTCAGAATTCGAAGAATCGTTGTCTGCAGACGCCGGATCGCCAGAACCACGACGCTTTTTCTTTTTAGATTTCTTTCGCTCTTTCTTGTCTGATTTTTTCGATTTCTTGTGTTTCTTTGATTTTTTTCGTTTCCTTTCTTCTTTCTCTCTTCTTCGAATGATCACGGAGTCGTCACTGAAAAATAAGAAAGAAAGAAATAAGAAACAACTACAGTGTAACTCAATAACATATCCACCTAGCTGATTGGTTGATACATGCATTCTGCGCAAACCAAACTCAGCTTCGCCACTGCAATTCATGCACTGAATGCATGCATCACGGGATCACCGACCAATCAACTATGTTATTGAGTTGAAACAAAAAAGTTGGCAACTAACAACCAAACCAAACCCAAGGCCAAGCACAACCAAAAATTGCTACTTTCAAAAACTCATGTCCATGTACCATGTACCTATCAAGCACTTCGAGCTCCGGGGATACTGCCCAAACGCGGCCACTGCCAACTGAAGCAATGTCAATACGTTGTCGACGTCTCCTAAAAAGATTTCAATGTCAATTTAGAGTGATTTGGTTCATCCTCAAATTTTCATTTGCTTTCTAGAAGCGCCATCGATCGACAACGAACATAATTACAAGCAACACAAGCTAATTGGGTCGTGTACAAAATCATAAAGAAAAACATTGGAAAAATTTAAAGGTGAAGATCTTGGTTAAAACCTATCCTTGAACTGAACCAAAGCAACTCGTAGGTTTTTTGCCAAATCTGATGTCTGAAAGTCAAGCCTTTTGCACAAAGGCACACCAGGAAAGCTAAACCTTTCGGGTGGATCTTTTCTAAGGTTGGCATGGGAAAAATACCGGTTTTTTAACCGGTAAAAACGCGTTTTTTTCCAAGGTTAAAAATTGGTGCTTTGAAAAAAACGGGAAAAAGACTGTTTCCGTATTTTTTCCGTTTTTTTTTAATTTTGGACTGTGAGATTTTTATATCATTTTTCACTCGTTTCGTAACTTTACACGTGTCTTGTGCCAGTTGTGCACGAAAATGACACTGATGTTTTGAAAGAACTGCTAAGGAAGGTGCAAGAATCGGCTGAAGCTGCCGAGCTGAGCTGAAAGTTCCAAAAATTCCAAATGTCAGTCAAAATTGTCTTTCTTACACAATTACTCATTTGTTTTCTTTTTGATTTGAACTGACTCTGAATTCGGTTTTAATACATTATTGCTGCAAATTGTATTCGTCTATTGTGACCAAAGACTGTTCGGTGAAAACGCTGTGTTTTTTTCCTGTGTAATTGGTGGAATATATGTTTGGTTTAATTGGTGTTCGAATAAATGAGTGGAATAAATGGATTGAGAAAAAGATAATGTTCAATTTATTGCTGACCTTTTGGGTTTTCAAGCCCAAACAGAATTTATTTTATTTGTTGGTGTCTGATATTTTGAACAAAGCATTCTGAAAGCTGTTTTCACAAATCCTGGTTCAAGTTTACAGTCGGCTGCGAAAATTATGTGGGTTTTTACAACTTTTTGGCTTTCGTTTTTTTTCGGTAAAATTACCGTTTTTACCGGTAAAAAACGTTTTTTTACCACGATTTGAAAAAAACGGTATTTTGCCAACCCTACTAGTGACATTCTTCTTTGTGTGACCGAAAACAACAAAATCAAATGACAGCCAAAAACAACGACAAAATTCAACCGACACACCAAAGCCAATATTCGTTCCGCTGATTGTCTTCCATCTTTCGCCGCCTGTTCACAGCTTCGCTGATCACGGGCTGACGGTCACGCTGCTCGCTTGAAACTGGCGAATGCCTTTCACGCATTTCAGCTTTGTTATTGATGCCGTTCGATATTGAATTCGATGGACTTCTGCTGCGCTGTTTGTAACTCGATCGGGATTGGTTGCTGTGTTCCTGTTTTGAAGACTTCCAATGTTTTTCGTCATGACGTCGGACGCTGCTTTGAAAACGCTCAGGAGAGGGCGACGAAGATGACGCAGGGGTGTGCCGCGCTCGTGGAGGTCGCTTGCGATCCGGCGAACGGGAACGCGATGGCGACGCCGATGAGTCAGAAAAAGACCGTTCACGGTGCCGCCGACCTTCTCGACTTCGATTACGACCAGAACCAGAAACCATCGTTGAATAATTGAGGAGGCTGCGTGGCAGGCCTGCCAGGGTTTAAACAAAAAACAATTGTTTTAAAATGGAATTACAAAAGTGCGGTTGGCACGTTTTATGATATTACGCTCCAGTTAAAACTCGTTAACTCGGTTGGCCTGTCGTACTAAAACAAACGATTTGTATACATACTTAAAAGTGATTTTTTTGATTTCTGATCAGAGGTTGCTTGCAATGAGTCGTTGTAGGTTCCTAATTAGGGTTGTTAAAAAAAACAAAAATCGTCATTTTTGTTTTTTTTAAATTTTTTTTTAAAAAAAAAATTTCAAAAATCAAAGTTGTGCTAAATCAATCAGGGAGTCCGAAGAACCACATATGATATGCAAGCGCCTCCCGAATGACTCCCGTATGGCGGAACTTTGCAGATTTTGTTTTGGTGACCTCAATTACCCCTTTTCCAAACCGTCACCATGCCTCTTCTTGTGTTTTGACCTCCAAAACGTCACTAATTGTCCCCAGCTAAGCTAATGCTAAAGTGAAGACAAACATACCGCCTTGAAATTCGATCAATTCTTCTGATGGTGTCGCGACGACACGACACGAAGCAGCAACCAGACAACGTAGCGCTTGCAAACGGAGCAGCGAGCACAATCGGACGCTCTGCGAGGCGAATCGTCACCTTATCTGCATCGGAAATGGTAGGCTAAGCTTTGGGACGCTCAAAAACTTCATCGCAGATGTTGTCGAAGCCTAAAATCAGTCGGTAAAACGGCCCAAAATCGACTGCTAAAGGTTTTACGAGGTATAATCAAAGAAAATTTTTGTTGAACTTTCGAAAAATTGTGCCAAAATTGAGGTTTTCAGAGCATATTAGAGGAAAATTTTTCGAATTTAAAAAAAAAAAATCGGCATTTTTGTTTTTTTTTAATCACTTTTTAAAAAAAAAAATTTTCATTTTTGTTTAACAACCCTATTCCTAATCCCAAACCTAACCAATCCTAATCCTAAGCCAAGCCTTTTTGATAAGGTGAAAATGATCAATTTAGTTTTGCATTTTTTCTTTCCTGTGTTAAAGGGCAGGGGCCACCGCCACCGGTCTGCAACTGCGCTGAACGCGTCCAAATAAATGGCAGCCAGCAGGGAAAGGGCGTCAAATCAGATCAGAAGATGGTTTCAAATTCTGGTTTTGGCAGCCGAATGAGCCAATCTGGTGACAGAAGAGCAGCGAAAAAGATGCCACCAGTTAAAAATTTCATTTCATGCATTGCAATTGATGGTGACCGTTGCGTTCTGCCACCCTGTGTGAGTCGTCGTGGTTCTTTTTATTTCATGATTCACCTTTGATTTCATTTCTTATATTTTGTGCTTTTTTCACCTTTTCACGTTTTTTTCGCAAACCCAAAAAAATGACCGCAATGTATAAAATCACCGCAAAGAAGATTTTCTTAAAACTCGGATTTGTCGATGTGCCTTTTTTAAAGGGCTTATCTTAGGAGATCCACAGCGACTTTGTTCAGGCTCCGGTTCTGGTTTAGTTTTTGGCTGTGATTTTTGTTTTTCATCATTGCGCTCATTTTTGCATTTGCGATTTTTTGCAGTGATTTTGTTCAACACCCATTCCAGATCACTCCGTGTCTGCGGTTGAAAATACAACAGTGGCGTCAGCTGGCGCTTGAAATTGATCGTAAGCGAGCGCTACAGCGCCTCACCAAAACAGCGTCAGATCGAGACGGTGATCCACCTGTTGAAAATGCCAACGGCAAACACGACATCTCGAGCACGAGCGGATTGTTGAGTGCAACAAGCAGCATCGAGCTTGGTGCACATTTGCTGGCACAAAGCAACGCACATGATGGCGCACAGTCGACCAGGCATGCTAGCAACCACATTTTTATGTCGTAGAATCGCTATGGTTTTTGTTTCTGGATTCAGTCAACTCCGACTGGTCTCGTCTCTCGATTCTCGTAACTTTTGGTGCACTGACATCTGAATGCGGTTGCAGCAGCACCGCCAGCACAACGATTCACGAGGATCTGCCGTGCGATTACGTCGACAAACGTCCTCCTGTCTTCACTGATTTCGAATCGAACCAGAGATCGCTTTACACCGGCACCGAATCAACACAGCGTTTGCGTAGTGACTCGTTCACACTGGACACTCCCAGCAGACAGCTGCTGCTTGCGAAAGCGCACGGCTGTCTCAGCACGCCGCGGCCTTACGTCGTCAGCGATGCGAATGAGAGTACGAGCACAAGCGTGGTCCGCAACAAGACAATCGGAAACGGTCGGAATCGTGAAAACAAAGAGCAACAAAGGCTGGTGGCGTTGGCCAGGGACAAGCTGACGCCGGACGATGCAGGGTGTATTTTGAAGAGGTCGTTGGCAGCGTTCATTCGGTCGCATTTGTTGAGACAGTTCATGAAGACTGACAACGTCACAGCAATGGTATCGGTCATTCAGGCAAGTCGCTTGCAAGCTGGTGCGCTTTCCACTCACTTCCTCTCACTAATTTCATTGTTTGCTCAGGACATGCAAGCTCAATTGCAACAGTGCCAATCGACACCCGAGTTGGATGCGAAAGACACCTGGTTCAAAGGTGTTTTGCAGCAACAGGTACCCAACCCACCACGTGCGAGCAGTCTTGCAGTATGATTTGTGATGTCTTGACACGTGATGATATGCCGTTTTTTTGCAGCTCAACGTGCAAAAGGACATTTTAATTGAATTGTTTGCGAGTACGACGACGCAAGAGCGAATTCGTGCTATTATTCTGAGCAGGGAACAACACCGAAACAAACAGGTAGAAAGTGGGCAAGTGAGCTTGCCAAAGCTGTGAATCTTAGAAATAAAACAATTTGCAACACGGAACTGAACAATCTTTTTCACGGTACCAAATTCAAATAAACGGCAATCAATTTCAGACACCTGCGAAGTCGCCGTCCAACAAGTCCGCATGTGTGCAGCAGCTGTCGAGTGCTACGCTCAAATACATTCAACGCAAACAAACACCGAAACTTCGAAACACCGAAAAAACTTCCCAAATTGTGGCGACGTCACCATTTCCACATCAAAGCGCTCGTTGTTCGGTCGAAAGAACAAAGTCAGTTGAAGAGTCAGCAGTATGAAAATACTCCCAAACGTTTCTTTGAAAAATTCAGATGACGTTTTTTGTCAATTCGCACAGACGCAAAAGTTTTCTGGTGTCACCGCGTCGCAGCATCAGACGTGCGCATGCAACTGCAACCCCTTCACACCTTCAGTTCAGTTCGACACGACCACTTTTGGCGCCGCACAATCGAGATCAACAAGTCCGAATGCCAAGGTGAGCGGATTGAAAATTGCAATCATTGGGTCACTTGCAAATTGGAAGTATCTGATCACTAACTTACAAGTGCACGAGTGAATGACTTGCCCATGATTACAGACATTGAATTGCTTCTACTGTCTTCAGACCCGTGAAAGGCTCACGATCACCAGCAAAGCATTGCACTAGTTCTGTGAGAATGCACAACGTTGGTGCTGCTCAGCAAAGGTCACTGACTGACTCTGCCTCGTCGCGGTCATCGCCACTGCTGACGAAACACAAAACGCCCATGAAATCATGGAAACAGTTTCATTCAAAACCTTGGAGATAAAAAGCATTGTGAATCAATGGAGTGACGTTCTTGTTTTTTATTGATCTCTGTGTTGTTCTGTTCTCTGTCAGATTCTTTCTACATTTCACACACACACTATTTTCTCTCTCTCTTTTGTTCTGCTATGCATCTTGTTGGCAAACGTTTGTTTCTTATGCCATGAGCACTCGTTGCAGATTTCTTCTCAGTAAAATATGAACGCATGCGGAGCCGGATGGATGCCGATTTTAGAAAAAGGTGCCAAATGCTGTGTCAATGGACCACACGGGGACCTGCCGAGCGTACTAGCGCTTGGATTGTATTTTGTGATAAAATGACAGTCAGATACCTCAATTTGTGGACTTCATATCCTTCAAACATCGTCGTCTTTTTGCGACGTTCTGGCTGAATCATTGAACATTGACAACGAATCTCTCTGGGTCCCCTCCGTGCTCCGAACTGGCTCCAAAGCCACTCTTGGTCATTACAACTTCGTTGCATCTTTCAAATAGGGATGTCTTATGTCAGAAAGTTTCGTGCAAGATGGTTTGATTTGCCATTGTCTGTTTCGCAGGACTGCACAGACAATGTCTCTACCGGCCAGCAACACGTCAACGCAGCACAGCAACGCCCCACTCGAGCCCCAGATTGTGCCCGCTGAAAAGGCTGAAGAAGCGCTGAAGCTGTTGCGCGAGCTCCGTCGATCCGTGAAAAACGTGTTAATCTTCGCTGCAATGGGTGGCGTTTGTTATGTTTGCTTTCTGAATAAGTAGATGAATTTTTGTCTCAATCAATGGAAATTTTATTTCACGAACGCCAGAGAGCGGTAAACAGAGGCATGCAATCGTGCAGTCAATACGACACAAGTCGATACAAAAAACAAGCTTAGTCTAGCAATGCGAGCCAGATTTTCACTTTGAACTGTAATGAACTGAGCTTGTGAGATGGACTGTAAACCTTTCTGAGATACTTTTGGCAATATGGCGAAGTTATCAGTCTTTTTTTCAACAACTGTTCAGCAGAAAGTTTGCTTTGCGATCAGGCGTGAAACCGATTGAGCAGCAAGGAGATGCAGAGCCAGCTGATGCGTTCGCCAGCGAGAAGCAATTCATGAAAATGTTCAGGATTCGTCTGAATGAAGTTGTCGATCGATACAAGTACGTTCGTTCGGCGCTTGACAGAATTGTGTGGTGTTGATTTGGTGTGTTCTGTTGATGGTGTCGTTTAAAAAGTTAATTTTGTCAACTTCCTGTTTGTAAACGCATTTCCCACGCCAGTACAATGTTGTTTCGATTGAATCATCGGAAGGATGATTATATGATTGGTATTATTTTTATAAATCGGTGTAACAATAAATAGCATGTAAACTGAGAATGAGGTGACTTTGAAAGGACAAGAATTGTTGCGTGTCTGCTGATGTGTGAGTGCGCTCGTTTGGAACACTCGTCTACATTTGCTCTTGTCCTATCCATCATCTACATATGATCCGAATAAAACTGAACGGCGGAATCGTTCGGGTTTTGAGCCGTTCTGAAACCGGTGGAATAACTGCAAAATCTAGAAACACGAATTTGCAGCAAACTGCAGAAGCAAACGGAGTCACTGGCGCAGGCGAGCGCACAGCGGCCGGCGGCGTTTCGCGTGGAGCCAGCGTTGGCACGCATGATCGCAGACAGCGGCCGAGACATGGACAACGACTGGACGTCACCAACGACGAGGACTACTTTGAGATGCTGCAGTTCGTGCAGCGTGCTGAAGCGCTCAGTGAAGCGTATCTGCTGACCAGCAAGGCCATCAGCCCCATCACCACTATACCCGAGCGCAACTCGTCGTATTTTGTGCCGTCGCAGCCGTTGCCGAATGTCGCGTGCGTCATTTTATGGTTCACCTTTATAGTCCTGTCGAAACTTTTCAGAAACCCGAAGCAACCAAATTTCGATACTTTGGTGTAGGGTGGATGGATGCTGGGCATTAGCCTGTCATTCTAATGTGCAGCGCACGGATGAATGATTTGTATCTTCAGTTTGGTTTTGGTACCATTGAATTTACAATTGCAACTTTAACCGGTGTATGTGTGACTTTCAGCGCTTCGATGCCGTGTCAGGCGCGAATTCGAAAAAACATCGCCAACTATCAAAAGTACCTGCGCTTGGATGAACCGA